>JAQMCW010000001.1:19558237-19568366 GCA_030068335.1 Chrysichthys cranchii
AGTGAGATAAATAGTTAAGACTTGAAAAACATCTCACAATAGCTGGGAGTAAAAATTCTCAGAGCAACTCTTAGTCAGGAGTAGACATTATTAAGATATAAGATTATAGTTTATAAGAGTGTGGGAAAGGTTAATAAGAGAGTGGGAATGGTTTATAACGCCTTAAAATATAAATAAATAATAAAATTAATGGAAAGGCGCAACATCGCGGTTTCACCTTTCGCGGGGGGGCGGGGGGATGGACGGGGGGACGTAACCCCCGCGGTAGGCGAGGGTTCACTGTACTATGAAAAAATCCTAAGCAGTTGCATCACAGCAAATGAATTATTCAGACAAACCAACAGAAGCACACAAGAAGTAGGTTATACGAAAGTCCTTCTAGTAAAGTATGTCTACTTGGTGAGCATCTTGGCAATGCTCCCAGGCAGTTATTTTCAGACCACGCTTCTAGATGTGTTGCTAAAATGACCTTACAAAGGGATCCTGTAAAAATCAAACACCAAAGTAATATGTAGCCTTTGGCCCAAAGTACACTTTTTCAGGTTTCTTTGGCTTCTGCATGTGTGTCAACTTTTAGGAAAAAGTGTCATATCAGTGCATGAATCAGTGTACGAATCTGACAAACTGAGGATTTTCTAAGAAAATCTTAACCAAGAAAGCATTTGGTTTTATAGTTGGTGAGCATGACTTATTAATACATGCTGAGCCATATTATTATCATCATCATATTATTGGCTTTACTTCTAGAACTTTAAGAATCCCAGACCATCTCCTAGTAATTGATCAGAGAATGAATGTGTGCTCCTTCATCCGTAGCAAAACCAATACTGATGTAAACTTTATGAGTGGGGATGAGAACAGACAATTGTTCTAATCAAAAATAATAGACCTCTTGGTTGCTTTTCAGACTAATGCTCTCCTTATCTGGTCACTAACTTTCAATGACTGTTATATTCTTTCCATTTTTAGTATTGGATTTAATAGTGCCCAGGGCAATGTTCAGAATTTGGGATATCACTTGTAATGTAACACCGATTTGACTCAAATCTTCTAATTACTTTCTATGAATTATGCAAGGCACTGTATTTGACTTGTCTTTGGATTCTTGTGATTTCTAAATGCTACGATACCACCTTTTCTCACATTTCTCACATCTCTTGGCAAACCAGTTTCTTACCCTGACCTGTCAGGTTGATCCAGACTCTATGGTGGTCAAATTCACCAACTCAGATATATTTGGATTAAGTGGTGTCATCACATAAATCTCATGTCTAATCTCAATCTAAAGCTAAAACATTCTTAGTCTTGGCTGTAACCAACAGCTTTATGCTTGGAATGCATTTCGTTTTACTTTGAAATTGTGGATAAATCATCCGCCAAGTACATATATAGGAGAGGAGACATTCTGAATAACTGTGTACTTGAAAATTTGAAAAATAGAAAGATCTAGAATAGAAGGCCAAAGGCTATAGTATAGGCTCTTGACATAAAGTATAAAATCTACATTTGTCTGAAAATGTTCCAAGCTTGTCTGACAAATCGGATTTTACTGTGCTCTGTCTAACCTCAGAAAAATGCTGGGGTGCTTGGTGTAGCACAAACTCTTCCCAATCAATAGTTTCCGTTTTGCAGTCCCACAAGGCCCCCATTTTTATCCCATGATTGATTTTTGTGGCCGTGATATTACCAGTGAATTTCAAGGCCATGTTGTTCCAGAAAGAAGATGTTTCGCAAATGTTCTCTGCAAATAAATGGAATCTGTCACCGAAATAATTCAAGCACATTCTTGAGGTAACTGTGACAGGTACACACATGCTTTGTCTGGAGCAGCTGATCAAAAATCCTGGTGCACATCTGAATCCTCAATAAGCAAGCCAGTGCTGACGAGGAAATACTCTAGGAGATCCGATGAGGAAGAAATTATGAGGACAAACCTAACCTAAGTGTACGCATACTGTATAGCATGAAAGTCCTGGGATGAGCCCATCTACAAATCTATAGCATCCATTGAATATCTAAGTGCATAAACTTTCTGAGAAGTGCAAATCTGTCCAGTATCCAAGTAAGAAAGTGAATCACAAGTGCAGAAGCTTCAAGCAGATTACCCACGCAGCAGGAGCAGGAAGACTATTTTTGGTAATTGTTTCCTCTATTCACTGTTATATAAGTAATTTAAGTCACTTCTCAACAAAAGGATGCGTGGCCTAAAAAGAATTGGTGCCGTAAATCTTCCTAAATACTAGCAATGGGCATAGAGGAACGCCAGTAATATATGAGATGCATTCACCGAAGCACTAAAAGCTTTGCACAATGAAGATTTTGCAAGTGAATTGTTCTCGCCTTGTACTATTGAAACGAGTGTCACATTTTTCAGGGACGTGAACTAAAGAAGCCAGCGGTGAGCCTGGTGCTCAGTTTGCCAAGATACAGCAGGTGAAGATAACCGCATACTCCATAATTAGTCTGGTGAATAATTAATGCAGCAAGGCATTGAGAGGCAACCGCAGGCCATGCAGTCCAAACAGGCCTGTGTGTATGTAGGTAGGTAGGTGAACGTGAAACAGGAAACAGATACCCTCGTTCTTTTTTTATCCTTTTCAGCTGACGCAGAGAGACGTCCCCAGGCTACCACGTGTGTTTTCATGAGAGTGTGTTGCAGTTTTATTTGCAAGGAAAGTTAGCGCTGAGGCACGCTTGGTGTCCTGACATGTTCAAGCAAAGCAAAACAGGAGCGTTCAGCCTCATGGTATGTTCCAGTGCTTACAATGTTGCATTTATTTATTTATTTATTTTCGGTATTCATACTGGATTGCAGAATCAGGGCTGTTTTCTGCGTTTAATAAAAATTCACTGCATCTTTTACATCTTCCGTGTGCTTGCTGGGTTGGAAAGCGGAAAATTAAATCTTCATTAACAATCTTAATTAGCCTTCGATCTCCCTCAGGTAGGTTGACAGAAAATCCATGCACGGATAAGTTGTGAGGCTAGAAGCTTGGAGAGGGTGTTATATGGGATAGGACAATGCTTAAAATAGGGACAGGTAAAGGACTCACAAGCACAAAAAGAGGCAGCAAACTGGATGTATGTATTTTGGAAGGATGTAGAGACCCATCAGCGGATGGGTTGTGCTAGAGGAAATGCAAATATTATGTATGTCTGTGCTTGGAACAATAAAACATCGTAGAGTGTCTTGATGTATTATACTAGTTGCGGGTCCATGAAGCATCATTTAGTCATTATTTATTACTCTAGCAGGAAAGCCAGTGTATAAAGTTGTACCATTACCAGTCCAAATGTGATCAAAGCCTGTCTTCATTTCCATGCTCTGCTTTTAGATTTGCCAGAACCTTGTTTATCCCAAAACAAGCTCCTCCTCTGAGACAAAATAGCAACATCACACACCATGTTCATCTGTCTGATCTGTCTTAAAGGAACAGCTTATCAAGGAATGTCATCACAACCACCATGCCATGTTTGCTTCTCTTTTAGAGGCAAGCCATTCAAATTGTTTCTGTGTCACAAATCTACAACATGATTGCAATGATGTATAAGACAAAGAATGGAACAAAGAACTGTTGAATGTGAAAATATTAAGGATTTAAGCCCAAGCATATCGACAGAGGGTTTATAGTGTTTCGCAGACAGAAGGGTGGGTACAAGATGTCTCAGATGTCGGTTGAAGTCAAAGCACTTTTTATCAATGGATAATTTGACAAAGTAGCTTTACAGAAATCTGGATATATATTTCAAACACTAATGAGCAAACTAAAGGTAACGATGGCAATGAAAAGCTCCTTCAGATGGCCTGAGTCATAACACAAATCTTATAAATCCTTCTAAAACATTATGAAGGTATTAAGTGAAAGGATGTTCTGTATAAGCACATGGTGAATAAGAGTCCTGAGATTCCGCATAGTAGTCTTTATGATTATAGCTGATACAAATTTACTGTATTCCTGTGAGATCTCTGAAGATCCACTGAAGCAATGGCCAGACTTGGGTGTAAACAGTTTTTTGGGGAAATGTACATCTCTATGGTAATCATGGGGACCATCTGGCAGAAGTAGAGCATCAGGACGAAGAAGGCAGGCCAAGAGGAGCGTCAGTTTTCATTTTCGTTTCATTTCTCATTTCTGTTTGTATTACCCGTAACTTCACCAACGCACGGTGTGTTGAGTGTCTTTGAGGTTTGAAAGCATGAATCAAGCAAAAGAATGGGTAAGAGCAGAAGTAAAAAGTCTGACAACTTATTTGTCTTTTTATTTAACCTCTTCACAGCTGTAAGGGTAAGACCTTTTAGGTAATGTTCCTGTTTTTATATTTTACATTAATCAGTCAACCTCATCTTTGTGAATTACTTCTAACAATGTTGACATTCTAGGGTCATTGTACTTAAGCCTGAAAAAAGAACAATGCCATGAGTCCATTTATCATATCTTGCTAATGCACACTATGCATACAGCAAAAACCAACAACTCATATTAACCCAACTTGTAGGGCAATACTCCTGTTTTTTCTCTATTAGTAAAGCATGACAGGCTTGTATAGGAGAAATTGAAAAAATGTTTTGCGATTGTTTTGAGATTAAAAGTCAGCAGTATCTTTAGCTTGTAGGTTCTGCAGGAAATTGCAGGCTTTGGGAGCATTTTGAGAATACCCATGCTGCCATCTAGGGGCAATTTATTGAATTTACTTCTCCACTTCAGTAGGTGGCAGTAGTGTCCCTCAGTGTCATCAGTTCCACTGCCATAATGCAAATCAATCAATCAATCAATCAATCAATCAATCAATCAATCAATCAATAAGAAGCTATGTTAAAAGGTCCTCAGTTTTTCTGCAATTGTGCGCCACCCCCCCCCCCCCCCCCTTTTTTTTTTTATTTTTACCAAGATAATTTGTTCACCTGAACAAATAGAAAGTGGGTCACTAAGAATGTGGCTTTCTTTTCTTCAAGGCAAGACATAACCAGACATAACAGATAACGTGACAGTCTTAGAAAATTTAGAGAACATTCTTTTTCGCTGGGGGAAAAACAGGACTGCTTGAAAAACATAAAACTTTTTATTAATAAATTATATAAAATATAGCAACAAATAATATGTAGAACCAGCAACATTGTTACCTTCTGTCTACAGTGTCTGATTAAACAAGCAAACTACATTTCAAACAAGCAATGTCAAAGAAACTGCTATTTATAGTAGACAACAATAGCCATCTACTAATATCTAGCTCCATAATAGCCATCTACCTAATACTATTGTACAGAGCAACTGTAGCAGGTTTTTTATTTCTTCCTTTAGTTAATAATAATAATAATAATAATAATAATAATAATAATAAGAAGAAGAAGAAGCCTGCGAGAACCAGCACAGTTTTTTGCTTTATAATAAAAGCAATGCTTAGAAACAGAACAAAAAATAAAACACACATGCAAAAAGACCCATTGTCATTCATACCCAATTACACTAATTGTAATATTAAATTTAAAGGAATAAAGTGTAATTTGAAAAATGTCTTTTAAATTTTAATGTGATTTTCTGTGAAACCATAAAAAATTACACTTGAGACATGAATGTTGAGTTAAAAAGATATTTTATTATTATTTCCAAGCAAAAACTAAATCAAGCAATAAATCCATTATAAAATTATATTAATCTCTATATTTATTAGGTTAGTTTATTATATACAGATATTATAAACTATTTACAGACATTTTACACTACAGTGAATGCTTGAGTCTGATGAAAAATGATTGTATTAGTTGAATTACGATTAGATCATTCTAATAAGACACAAGTAGATTTAATAATTTAACAAAGTACTTTTTATGTTCATCGACATGCCCTTTTTTTCCCTTAGGAGATGTTTATTTAACCTTTTATGGAAAGAAGCTCAGTTACCACAATCATTAAAGCCACAGACATAAACAATCTGTGGTATCTAGACATTAAATACTTACCACAAATAAATAATAAATAATAATAAATAAATTAATGCTGGACTCAAGTTGTGAAATACTTACCAGGGATATTTATGAGATACTGTATTTACAAGAGATACATATCAGAGCCAATTACCACAGATACTTACTAGATATATTTACCAGAGATACATAGGTCACAGAGTCAGATATAAGAGCCTATCCCTACAAGTCCAAAACCAACATAGAGAGACTTTTTAAACTGTGTCTTTACCCTGTAGATGAGGCTGAGGTTACCTGAGACATTGTAAAAGACTAAAATCCCTGGTCTGTGATCCAGATAAATTCCAATTCTTGAACAATCTAAAGATCTGTCACTGTAGGGTTTCTGGCACTTACTGTCATGCCAGAATTCATATATACCCCCTAAGTTGTGCAAAACCCATGAGTTTTGCATCTGCCAAAGAGAGTGGCATGTTTCCTTTTTATTTTTATCCCTTTGTATGAGATCACCAAATTAACCCATGACCCTTTTGTACCATGCCTCAGGTCCCAGTAATGTTGAGAACCACGTAGACCTTCACTGCAGCTGCATTTCAAATCTGTCGAGATGAGAAGGACAGTACTAAGACATCTGGACAACAGTCAGTTCCATATCCATATTATTCAGCTGGAGGTTCTCATGTACTGCATTGTGTCCAGAGTAAGATTGATTGCATCTGTGGAGGAAGAATTTGAAACAAATTCATTTGCTGGTGAACTGGTATGCTGTGCTAGAGTAATTCAATTTTATTTATAATGCTATAAATATATTTTGCTAACATAATTTGAACAACAGTCATTTGTCTCGAAGCAGCTGTCAAAAAATCTGGATATACAGATAATTAAATCTATCCCCAGTGAACAAGCCAGAGGTGATGGTGGCATGGAAAAGCTCCCTGAGTCAACATGAGAAAGAGACCTTGAGAGGAACCAGACTCAAAAGGCAACCCATCCTCCTCTTGGAGATAAACAGAGATTGTGATATCTTTTCTCTTCTATAACTGTACCCTGTAGAGTCTGTCAGTACTAAGCGTCATGGATTTGTCCCTTGTAACTTTCTCATAACTCTATCACTCTCTGGATTTTGCCCTATGCAGCGCACTCCTGAAGATCTCTGCCACGCTCAGCACTACTGAGTGTGCTTCTGGGATTTTGCAGCACTACACGTTTTAGCATGCATCATGCATGTGTGAAAGCCTAACTATGTGCTGATGTTTCTTATTTGGGACTAACTACACTCATTATATATAGACTTGCTCACGCACTGTTTAAATGCCCTCGTGTGTGCTATTACCAAGCCTTCCAGTATTTCCCATGTTTGGTTTTCCAGTTTTTGAACTCGGTTCTAGTTTCTGGTTTCTCCAGAGTCAAGGCCGGCAGTCTAGGAAGTCCAAGTCCAAGTCAAATCCTGAATGCAAGTCCAATTAAACTCCTGAAGCCTGAACTGACACCTGATTTTGCACCCCAGCCTGCGCTAACCCCCCAAGTCTGGTCTAGCTTCAAAGTCAGCTCCAGTATCCATAGTCTCTGATCCAGTTGCAGTCAAAGTCTCCAAGCCTGCTCAACCCTCCAAGAATGCTCAAACTTCAAAGCTGGTACAATTCTTATAGCCTGAGCCAATGTTAGAACCGCATCCATTCTCACAACCAGTTTCACGCACACAGCTCAAGCCTCAGAAACTGCCCCAGTCACAGAAGAACCTGCCACAGTCATAATGCCTGCTTCAGCCTCAGAGCCAGCTCAAGCTCCTATTGTAAAGCATGCTCCAGCATCCAAGGAAATTCCAGTTTCCAAGTACAACCCAAATTCGAGAAGAGTTGGGATATTCTTTAAATTTGAATAAAATCGAAACTAAAAGACTTTCAAATAACATGAGCCAATATTTTAGTCACAACAGAAAATAGATAACTTAACAAATGATTAAACTGAGAAATTGTACAATTTCATTTACAAAATGAGCTCATTTCAAATTTGATGCTTGCTACAGGTCTTGAAATAGTTGAGACAGGGGCATGTTTACCATGGTGTAGCATCTCCTCTTCTTTTTTCAAAGCAATTTGAAATTTGGTCCCATTCTTATGTGATATAGGATTCCAGGTTTGCACAGTATATATATTATATTTGGCAGACACCCTTCTCTAGAGTGACTTACATTTTTATCACATTTATACAACTGAGCATTTGAGGTTAAGGGCCTTGCTTAAGGGCCCAGCAGTGGCAGTGGTTGGATTTGAACTCCCAACCTTCCGATCAATAGTCCAACGCTTTAACCCCCTACCCCAGTACTTTTGTACTTTTGCCCTGTGTATATTAATAAACATGTTCTATATTTCTTGTTGTACATTTTTAAACCTGGGTAACACTTGGTTTTGTTTTGGTTTTACCAAGAGACAATAGAGGAGAATTAGTGCTTCCTGAATTTTCTTTATACTGAGGAGAAAAAAATCTTAAAAGTCATGGTAAAAATATGTATATGAAAACACAGATGTTCAAAAAAAAATTACATACTGTATTTAGTTATAAATAGGAATAATTTATAATTTATAAAAACATGACTTTTTGCATTCAAAATACTGAAATGACCAAATACTGACCCTTATACAATAGCAATGATTGAGACTAAGATCTTCAATCTAGCATTTGCTTTCATCATAGTGACCAGAAGCTATTTTTGTTTATTTACAGACATGATTTACTGTCTATTTAATTCAATATTGTCATGTCTGTTAATATTATATAATGAACCCTTTAGCAGTCACACACGAAAAAACTCTAAATAAATTCTTTAATGGTAAAGTTATGTTCCTGAATTCACATTTGTGCAAAAAGTTTATTTTTTTTTACACAGACAGTAGATTAAAAAATATGTTAACAATATAGATAAAGAATGGTATTTTAACCGTATCTCATGAGTTACTATACATAAATTCAGAAGCACAATATAAGAAAGCTAAATAAGATATTTGAAAAACACTGATTAAAATTAGAGTCCTTCCATCCATCCATTTATTTTTAAGATCATTTGGTTAAACAGCACATTAGCACTGTTCCTTAATGTGAACAACTTCATACTTATTATATGACTAAAAGAAATCATTTGTGTGTTGCGTGGACATCTTTTAGCTTACAAAATATACTGTGATTTTAGACATGCTATCAAGCGTAAACAGAATCCACTGCACTCTTAATATTTTGAAGTTTTGCTCTGGATGATGTTTGTAGAGCAATTGCATGATAGTTGCAAGTGCAAGGTAAACTTTTCGGATATCAGAAAAGCAGAAATACAGATTAACTGTAAAACAACGTGTTGTTATAATACATTTGTCTGTGATTAATTCAGAAGGAGGAACACTTGCCTGTAGAAAGCATTGCTTAGTGAGTCGTGCATATTATTCTCACAGCCCAAGCTACATATGGCATGTGGATGGTTATGACAAATTAAAACCGTATGGTTTTACACTGATATAAACAATACCAACACAATGGAAAGTGGTATTTATGTAGCAGCTCTGTGTTTAACTGTAGCAGTGTTACTGTAGTCTGTAGTTTGATGTGTTATGACAATGTAACATGACTTATTACTTGGGAAAACATCAAAGACAATACTGAATGATTATATAAAAGCTGCATAGGTGCAGTATCATGCAGCGATATTTTGACCTGCTCAGCACTAAACAGGCAACTTCAGTGTCATTCTGAAAATATTTGACCCTCATCAGGGAGGCTGCATTGTCCTGATTTTGCTTACTTGACCTCATTTTACCTTTTGTTTTCACTGCTTTGGAAAGGATTCATGCTCCCTTCCTGTTTGTGGCATTAAATAATATCTAGGATCCTCCATTTCTTTTTCCAAAGTTTGGGTTCTCAAACTTTTAGCCAGCAGCGGCAAACATTGCTGCCTTTTCTTTTTTCTTCTTTGTCATCCTTCCAATGCTTCCTTAGAAGCATGTTCATTCTGGGCAAATGTAGAAACAGGGTATGTCTCTGTGGAAGTGGACTCTTCGTCTATGCAGATGTAAAAGGCTCATTCTAAGCTTCCAAAAACACAATGATTCCTAGTTACAGGTAATTATACACTAATGAAACATACTTACAGTCGTGGTCAAAAGTTTACATACACTTGTAAAGAACATAATATCATGGCTCTCTTGAGTTTCCCGTTACTTC
>JAQMCW010000001.1:19631873-19643419 GCA_030068335.1 Chrysichthys cranchii
GTCACTGAGCCAATCAGAGCCCAGGATACAGAACACAGTGCTCTGGTTGGTCGCCTCCCATCCATCAGCCAATAGTGTACCGTGGGCAAACTAGCTCAAGCGGTATTGGGATTGGCATTTTTATATTTTTTATAGTACATGTAAAAACCGCAAAACAGTGAATCCGCAATAGGTGAATCCCGATATAGCGAGGGACGACTGTATATGGATTGTATTATTATTATTATTGTTGTTTCACAATGGGAGTCTATGGCAGTCCACAGAACACTTTGTACACCTTTTATGAAATTTGGCACAGTGATGAAGGTCCGTCTAGGCAACCTTACAGCAATTTTGGCATACAACATTCGAGCCCTCTGGTGCCACCAGCAGGGTAAAATAATAATTCTGCAATTCAATGTCAGACAAAACATAATTCCTCTTTCCGCTAATTCTTCAAGACAAGCAAAGTACAAAGGACACCACCATGATAATTTCCAGCATGTTAGACTTTCCAATCACCACTAAATTTGGAAGTCAGAATCCTGTGACCAACCTGAAAGAAACTTGTTTCTCCGATTTTTAAAAAATACATTTGTCCATAACCCACAAACGAACATGCAGTAATAATAACCTGTGAGTTGAATTGCAGATGGCAGTACCGGCAGAGCTGCTGTTCTAGGAAATGCTACCACAGCGCTGCTGAATACTCAATTCAGTTCAGTGCCGGTGCTTTGTAATGGTTAGTTTTCCACCACAGGAAATTCATCAGGACAGGGGGCTTGATAACAAGAACTAATTTTGCCTCATGGTTTCAGGAACATTAAATGTAACTATAAATGTCTGATATACTGTACATAAGTATGACTTGTTCAGTAAAAAATAAAGGAAGTAGCATTACCCCTGGAGCACCCCTGGGGTCATATTTGACCATAACGTTTATGTCACCCTTATATTCAACTCACTCATTGGTTTGTGCACATTAGTGGACATCCCAGGAGGTCTCATAAGGACCATTTCGTAAACATATAGTAGGAAAGGGTTTATTTAATTAAAAAAAAAAAAAAAAAAAAAAAACCACACCTGTTTTTTGGGTTCATTGGGTCTGTATCATCATTTTAGCCAATGGAGAAATTTTTCATTTTAAAATAAGGTGGTCTGATTTTTCCAGGGTTAAGGAATAAATTGACAATCCCTTGGGTTTTGGGGGTTTTTTTTGTCCGTTTTAGGTGATGGATCGCCTGTGTGTGCGCGTTCAGCAGCAGGTATGCGTATTAAGAGCAGCGGGTGAGGGAGAGGAATTGCAGGCTGCCAGACAAGTTCTGAAGGAGGCCAGGAACTCTCGCGCTGTGAGTCTTGTAGGATTCATGACAGAAGCAGATATTAGTGTTTATATGTAGTTATCTGGGGCAAATTTTTAATGACTGTCGTCTTTGTTCGCTCTCAGCTGTACCCTTCTCTGTGTGAGCTGGCTCATGTGCTTTCCGTAGATGGGCCAGTTAGACAGAAACTGGACTCTCTCACTGGAGACCTGGCTAAAGCCGCCGACAAAGAGCTACAAGTGAGATCTTGACTCGTTTCCTCCTGAGAATGGGTGAACGGATGGTTATGGGCGTATAGATAAATTAATTCACTTTAAGGACAAGCCCGGTGTTGAAAAATCCATTATTATGATTATTATTATTTTTTGCCTAGGTGATTGTGGACTCCATGGTAACTCTGTGTCGGGAACTATGTCCCTTCTCCGCGGCTGCAGCAGAGCATCTTTCTCCTCCTCTGTCTTCTATCTCGGAGCACGTTTCCATCCCTCGTTCTGCCATCCGCTCTGCACTGATGGAGAGAGCCCCACAGGACATCAACCAACCTCTAGAGTAAGAGATTAAACATAAGTTAGACCGCTTTTTTTTTTTTTTTTTTTTTTTTTAATTGTCATAATCATCTTCATGTAATTGTATTAGCAGTGGCATTGTTAACCGTTAGCTCGTTCTCTCTCAGAGAAGTGAAGATATCTGTGGTTTCCTATCTCACCAACTCAGTAGTGGACCAGATCCTTCAAGAGCTCTATGCCACTCACAAGACCCTGGTACGACATAAATCCTTATCTGTTCTTATCAGGGTTGCCAGGTTTCAGCTAAATTTCCTGAAAAGCTACACAAAAGACCTGAAAGCAGCCGAAAATTTTATGAGCTTTCTTTTCATGTGAATGTCTTCGAGTGGGGAACAAGTTCCCCATGGTTCGCGCGCATTTCTACTACATGTTTTGACTATTATTTTTGGCTTTATTATTAGCAATGTTCTGAAATGTGGGTAAATCGGTGATGTCTCACACACACACGCTGTCTATTCAAGTCTTTCCAAACTGTGTGTTTTCAATGCGTTTATTTCGGTTTCAGCTTCAGCAGGTGGCTCGAGTGAGGCGACCGGACGACAGCGCAGTGATCCGTCACACACTCCGACCCAACGACACCCTCGACATCCCTGAGGACGATTTCAGTATCAGCATTGTAAGACAATACGTCTGCATTGTCTCAGTCTCTTATAATGTTAGCAACATCCTATATCGATATCTATATCTAATATAAGTGTAATATTCCTATTGTTGTTTATTGTTAGAATTAGATTTGATCTTCATTAGAACATGAGCCTAGGCAAAAAAAAAAAAAAAATCATTCAGAATTCAAAATGACAAAAAAAGCCAGACCGCATGGTTGTACCATCTGCTTTCGGCGTTTTTGATATTTTGACGTGCACCCCATATTTATTTATTTATTTATTTATTTATTTTACCCTTCATCCCTTTCTCTCTCCCTCTGTGCTCAGGATACAATAGCCATAAAGAAGCGCAGCTCTAGGACGCGACGCATCCGGCCCGTCTCCAGCAGGCTGAGTGAGTCACACTTGACAGCTGCCTCCAGCACAATTAGACATATCTGAGTCAGTAGCTATGCATTTCACAAATGAGAAATGTGTTTCGGAGTATGAGCGATGTCAGCGGTGACTCAGCACTCGAGGTTCTTGCCTTGGTTCTCTGCAAAATGTCGCGGGTTCAAATCGAGTCCGCTGCCGAAGGAACGACTGGAACTTAATGCTTTTCATATTTTAATAACCTGAGGATCTGAAATATTCACGCACATCTGCTATAGAGTCACACACTGCTATGGATTCTGAGATTCTCAGACTTCTGCACACCATGGTGGCTTATTTTGAGTTACCATAGCTTCACTCTACACGATATTCCATTTTCAATCAAAGATGCACCACGTTTCCAAGTATTACACCTTAGGACCCTTTTAATCCACAAATGTCTCCCATGTCTCCCTTCACATTTCTTTTTTTATTCCAGGTCTAGGGGATGATCCCAACATGTCTCCTTCACTTTCAGCATCCCATCCGTCTGCTCCCTTTTCTTACTTAGTCTCTTTGGACAATTTGTCAAGCTTGCCTACCCAAGGGGCACCACTGCGTCACGTAACGCACGTCAGACCCCGCCCACCCAGAAGGCATCGGCCTGGACACACCCCTCCGCATATGGTAAAGAGCTGTAAGCTTAGCAACCGGATGGTTTGTGAGCATTAGGCTTTAAAACAGAAAACAGAAGTAACCAAGAGTAACTGTCGGAAAATAATAGGCTGTGCTGCTTTATAATGAGGGTGAAGCCATGTTGTTAAATGAATGCAAGCATTGCTGTATAATCATTGTTAAATTTTTGAAAACACTTCTAATGTTTGGAATCTTTGTAATTTCTCGACATATTTACTATTTCGCTTCAACTTGAAAGGCTGCAGGGTACTTTTCTGTTTCCTCCTGCAGATCTGGTTTCTCGTCACAAATCGAATTAATCCATGATCTAAACACAGGGACTTCTTTCCTGTGACGAGATGCAGGATTCTCAAAACGTTTATCTGATCCGCAATTATCTGCAGGATAAACAGTCTAAACAGCCGCAGGCCTGAAATGTAAAACGAGCAGACGTCCTTGTCGTATCGTGATTCTAACTGGCTTCCACTCGTCTTGCAGCATACTTCTGAGAACGGTGGGGTGAACCTGTTGGATGATGGACTGCCTGATTTCTACAACAAGAGGGTCTTACCAGACAGGTCCCTTATATGTTTGAGTTCCTAGTAATAATACAAACATTAGCAACAGGACTCAGCATTGAATCTGTTGTATGTTATGTAAGGTCTAAGGTGAACCATTGATATGAACTCCTACCAAAATCTGCTGTTATGGAAAATTAATCAACGCCGTCTAACTAATGACAATCGAGAATTCAACAGCGTTTGATGCAAGCAGCACAAAGACAGCTTTCAGAGCCTCTCTCTCTCGTCTTTGTCTGTTTTACAGCCAGTTGTCCTCTCATCATGCCCAGACTCTGAGGCGGAAGAAGATGCGAAATGTCTTGGCCATCTTTTCTGGATTCAGGAAGAACCGTTACTCTGGGTCCAATCAAGAACCAGAGCCTGCAATCCAGGGGGAAGTGTGTGGGGATGAATGTCGCACTGAGTAGGTTTTTTTTTTATCCCCAAATCATCTAGACAAGCATCTTGTTAAGACATAGAAGCGGACACAATATGCGGTATATTGAGCCACGCATGTGGGTTGTCTTTTCCTATTTTCCTGCTTCTGTGTCCTGGTTTCTCATCTGTCGTTTCTCAGAAATATCATCCAGCCGTGCTACTTACATCAGATCAATAGCTGCTGAGAGGATATGAAAGAAGCTAGAGGCAGCTATAAAGGCTGGGAGCGGGCGTACAAGTTATTAGAGCGGACATAAATCATTCAGGCACATCTTGAAAATGTCCATAAAGGGAAATACAAACGTTTGAAGACGGGATGTCGAATAGACGAGGCAGCTTTATGTAAATCCAGGGTGTGGATTTGTATTCCTGATGAGTAAACCAGAGGTCAAAGTGGCAAAGGAAAAACTCCCTGAAAACTCATCATTAATGGATAGTTGATTGCAGTAGTAGTTCTTGGGTACGATTCTATAACATCCAGGTGAGATTAGCCACTTGAGCAGGGGTAAGACTTGCTCATGAAGTGTTCTGTGAGTAATAGTGTAGAATTAGCAAGAGTACACATGCAGATTACCAGAGCCAGAAAGAGAGAGAATTATGCATGATGCAGATTATTACATACGTATGCTCTTATTCTGCAGTGGTTTAAATAGGTGTAGATTGTAAGCAGAGTGCTAGCGGGGACTCTGGCAGGTGTGTCTGTGACAAACATAACCAAAAAAGAAAGAGCCAGAAGGTAACACAGGCATGAGGGCACCCTGGGATATCAGCATGCAGCCGATCCACCATCAGCATTTTCAGTGCTAGCACTGTAATTGTAATTCACTATAAATAGCAAAATAGATTTTTGGCTATTTTTGGAGCTTGTGGTGATGATGATGATGATGATGATGAAGCATCTTTCAATCCTTTAAAAAAAATGGATTTTTTTTTTTTTTTTTTAAATGGTTGGAAAACATTTTGAGGTCGTGTTCTTTGTTTATAGTATGTCTTCAAATCCCGGTACTGGTATAGAGAACCTTTACGCTGTGATTAAGCATCCTAAGAATGTGCGGAAGGCGGAGCCATCGCAAGAGGAAGCCAGTGTCGATCCAGGAGATGAAAGACCGCCTCCAAGTTTAGGCAGAACGTTTCCCAGCATACCGCTGCTGGTGACGAGGGAAGTGAGCCCCTCCTGCATCGCAAAGAGACAGGTATGCTGTAATGAATAATGGATGATTCAAAAGTTATAGGGAGTGTGCTAGTTTGATTATGGCCTGAACAAATCTTTACATGAATCATGAGTTTGTTTGGGTTTTTGTTTTTTGTTTTTAAACCTGACTGTTACCTGCCTTTCGCTTTACCTCATCAGTCATCTGAATACAGTGAGGTGTTCATCTCCTCTCTGAATGACAATAAAGAACAGAAAGACCAAGATGAGCTACATGTCTACAGTTCAAGCTCATCCTGCACTCAGCTGGACGAGGACGTGTCGGCGGATTTGCAGCAGAGACCTGCGCCTCCTCCTCAGAGCAGCAAGCCGAGACTGGGGAACACAAGACAGCACCATCTGGAGGAGAATTCTGGTAATGCAAGTGTTTGGATGATGATGATGATGATGATGATAAGAAGAAGAAGAATGAGGCTGGATTTAGCCAAAAAGTGTCATATCATTAATTAAAGCTGACTACTAGATGTAATCACGATTAGTGTTCTTGTACTTTCTGTCAGTTAGTGTTTAATTGACTTTTCTTTAACTTGATGCTGTTTTAGGAAAGAATGCTGAAAAGGATGATGGAGAGAAAGAGGACATCACAAGTCTGGAAGCACAAAAGCAAAAAGCAGAAGGACAAACTCCTCCCATCTCTGAAAATGTGTGTGTTAGTGCAGACCCCCAGTACATTCTTGTTGCTTATTTGTTTGTGCATTGATTTTAAGTAGTATTTGATGTCTTATACCTGGTTTATAAATAATCATTTCATATTAGTTTTCAAATGTCATCCCCCAGCTTGATGATTCACCAGAGGACCAGGTACAGCCTCCTCTACCACCTACCCGACCCAAGCTTACATCCAGATTGGTAGATTCTCTCATCAATCAAGGTAAATTCAAGTCAGATGATTTCTATAACTGTTTAAAGTTAAAGCCGTATGTTTGATATACAAAAGTACAACCCGAATTCTAGAAATGTTTGGATGTTCTTTAAACTTGAATAAAATGAAAAATAAAAGACTTTCAAATCACATAAGCTAAAATTGTATTTACAACAGAACATAGATAACAACAAATGTTCAAACTTGGAAATTGTACACCTTTATCCACTAGATGAGCACATTTCAAATTTGATGCCTGCTGCTGGTCCCAAAAAAGTTGGCACGGGGGCAACAAATGGCTGAAAAAACAAGAAAGTTTAAAGAGATTCAGCTGGGAGAACATCTAGCAACTAATTAAGTTAATTGATATCAGGTGTGTAACATGATTAGCTATAAAGGGATGTCTTAGAGAGGCAGAGTCTCTCAGAAGTAAAAATGGGCAGAGGCTCTCCAACCTGTGAAAGAGTACCATCTTATGTTTAGGAAATACTTTTGTTTTTGTTTGACATCCAAGAGGATGTCAAGAACATCCTAACCTACAGAAGCAGCCCTTTATTTAGGGGTATGCAGAATTTCGATTTGTTTTTCAGTTGAATTTTGTCAGTTGCTATATCACACTAATAATGAAAAAAAAAAAAAAAAAGATCTGAGGAGGTGCGTGTACTTTTGTCCATAAGCAATGTGATGATGCTGATCATGATATATGGCTAGGTACAGGGGAAGACTCTTCCTCAAGTGACATGGCCACAAAACCTCACAGGAACCGAAAGGCCCACTCCTGTGAGGCAGGTAAGTCTTCTCCTGACTTCGTTATGTTTCTAATGCCTAGAAATCCCAAGCAGAATTACAGTGTGTGATCCGGCTCTTATTGTCTGCGTGCGTCTTAAGGCTTTAATTCAGGCATGGAGGAAGACAGCCCCAGCCATGTGGAGAGATCCTCAGACCCGAAACCGCCAGTGAAAAAGCCGCGACTTCCCCCAAGAAGAAATAAATCTTTTGATAACTCTGGTAATGTGTCCACTAAATAGTAAATACTTCTAAATGTGTTAATTTTAACAGGAAATTGTGCATGTCTGGATAGGAGTGTGTGTTTAAGGTCTAGCAGATGGCTCTGAGCTGACCTTTAATTAATCCAGATTAGCTCATAAGGTAACATAAGGTTGTCTCTCTTTCTTTCTTTCTCTCCGTAGGTCAACAAAGTCCAGCACCAAGCAACAGTCAAGAGTCATGATCAAACCGTTTTGGGGTTTTTTTTTTTTTTTTTTTTGTTTTTGGTTTTTTTTTTTTTTTTTTTTTTTTAACCAGACAAGGAACGTGACGTAGCGTGGCTTTTAAGGAATGATCTTATGCTTGAATGAAATTGCATTCCTAGCCCTGTCAAACATGTTTCTACACTTTCTCTCTCTCTAACTCTCTCTCTCTCTCACACACACACACACACACACACACACACACACACACACACACTGCTTGACTGGTATCTTTCATATCCTTTAATTGAATCACTCGCTTGTTTTGCATCATTCGTTCCATTTCGATTGGTTTCTTCTGCTCTCCATTTCTCAGTCTCTCTGTCCTTCAGTTTTCCATTCGTCCTCTAGTTCGCTCTTACTTCTACCATTAACGTTTCCTCATTAAGCTGTACCGCTGTACCCTTTTTAAAAAGGTCCAATGAGCAATATTTCCTTCTTGCACCTCATAAGCTGTGCATGGTGTTATTTACTTGCTTGGCTTCTTGCTACGACCTCAGAATATCGCGTAATGTCCAATGTGCCCCAGTTTCTTTTCCGTGCCAGCTAAAAAAGCAATCACACCAGTTGGTTGATGGGGAGGAAAAAAAGGTTGCTGGAAAAATAATCAGCAGGGGATTGCTTTTTTGCATTTAGGGTGACATGGTTACAGTTATGTAATTTCTCAACTGCAACACGGTCATGAGAGTGAAATGCAATGCAGGTTTCATATTTCAGTGCGTCGTGTGGTCTTCAGATGATGTAAGATGCAGAGAAGGTCAGGTTTAACTTTTCAGGGTGGCATGTTGTCCATCACAAATGTTGGGGTTTTTTTTTTGTTTGTTTGTTTTTTTGTGATTGCGTTTCTATATGGCACTGATTAGTTCCCATAGATCTCTGTGTTTTATGCTTTTTTCTTAAATTATTTTTTTATTTTTTATTTTTTTATTTTTTAGACCCTGCAGGATGTCACTGTGTAGCATCTCCATAGCGACTATGACTAAGCTGATTTTGCACTGATCATCGATTCAAAAATCTGTTCCTCACATCTTTAGCTTTGCTGTTTTGTTCTTTTTTTTTTAAGCCAGCTTTAATGTCATTTCTGTTTTTTGTCCTGATCGGGCTGTTCTCATCCAGATCATCGACATGTCACAGATGTCGTTCACGTGTATTTTATGCTGTCCTGTCCAGAGAAGAATTTTGCTGTATTTAAATGAGCTCTATTTTTTACTAGTGTTGTGAATGTGACTATAGTCAATAAAAAGGAGAATCTCAACCCTGGACGGCTGGTTTCTGAAACACAGGGCTGATGAACGTTTTCTGTAAGGGGAAAAAATCCTTCCTTGTTTACCTGTTATTTGTGAAACACTAAAGAATGATTGATCTCAGCTACAGGAATGGGAATATTAGTTATTGATATGCAGATTTTAAATGCTACAACATTAAGACCTGTGATTGATAGGTAGACAAAGAGGTATTGAAAAATAAGTAGACATACTGGGATGGATATTTTTATATTTGTCATGAGATACTGTTATTGGTATTGTTTAATTTGGCAGTCAGTTGGTAGTTCCTTATCCGGTCAAAGGAGGGCACCAAAGGACAACAGCACAGGATTAGGTGTGCTAAGGTCATATGTAGGTTATCGGGTAGTTGGGGTAAAAACCTGCGTTTGGCACCGATTAGACCCCATACACACAGCCAGAATAACTCAAGAAGGCCTTGCATGGGCAAGTTATGATTTTGAAATTGCAAATCAATCAGAGGGACCCTTATCACCTTGATTTGCCAAGAGGGAATGGGTCAAAATTGAACCACAATGATGCAAAGAGCAAATTACTTCTTACCATAGGTGTCACGAAGCTGTAATTGCCAGCAACTAATGTTGTATCTTTATACCAATTCTGACGTTCAAATACTTTTTCTTTCCCCCCATCAGATCTGGTTTTTTTTTTTTTATTGTTAGTTTGTTTTCTATTTTTTTAACACAGACATTTTTTACAATGTCAAAATTGGATAAAACCTGCTGTTAAATGCAATAAATAATCATTTACATTGCATCACTGTAGATTAGTATAGAAGTAAGGAACCTAGCCCAACATACTGTATGTCCCTCTCCTCCACATTTATGACTGCTGTGGAAAACATTGACACAAATTAAAGGTGTTTTCCGATAACACAAATTAAAGAGCCTGTTTAAACCATTCATAAATCATTTCATTAATAACGTCTCATTTAATCACATGCAGTAATGCACCCAGTGCAAGCCCAGTGAAGCATAGCGCATTTGTTGCTATTTATATAGGCCGACCAAACTGCTATGAACCCTGTTTGATTTTTTAAAAAAAAGAAAGAAAAAATGAAAGGACGCATCTGCAGCTGGAGTCCTCCCTGTGTTACACACACAAACACACGTGGGTAATGAACTGAGATCCGTGACAAGCTACAATAAAGTTTTTATGAACTTTTATGGTCAGCTATTACACTTAAGTTCAGTAAACATGTGCACTCATTAAGGGAGCATTATCCTTGGATGTTTTTCACACTTTCATGGTATTTCCCAAACTAACCACTGGTTCTGTTACTCATTTCTAGTATTTATAGATTATTCTCACTTCCTTTCTCACCTTCTCAGCCTCCTAGCACTTGCTCATAATGGGTTTTTCTGGGTTACACAAAATAACAGCAAATTAGTATTTTTGACATGTGTAGAAGTGTGTGGTGGTGGTGGTGGCATTTTTTGGATGGCTGTCATCATGTAGACAGGTGCATTAATTTTGGGGTTCCCTCTCGGAATATGTGTACATGTTAAAAGCCTACTGAGCTATTAACCCTTTACTGGGCAAAGAACGAGGTTTGGTAACTTCAACATACATCCAAAATGACCCCCCAAGCCTCTCTGTGAGGTCGTACAACCACATGGATTTCTCCCATCCTAAATAAATGTTCCTTTAAGTTTATGTCTTTTTCTTCAATTTATGCATATACAATTTCTGGAACAAAAAATTACCCTACACTGGCCATGTATGGTAACTCTATTGACAAATTTTTTTAACATAAAAATGAAAACGTATTGTAATATAAAGTCTTTTACTAGCTGCCAATAACACTTTTTAGGGGTAAAATTTAAAATGTCCATGTATTTCAATTAGTCAGTCAATCAAAAATTTAAGAAAAACAAGTTTCTAACAGCTCAGTGGGCTTTTAATATGTACGCATATTTACAACCCGAATTCCAGAAAAGTTGGGACGTTCTTTAAAGTTTATTAAAATGAAAACTAAAGGACTTTCAAATCACATGAGCCAATATTATATTCACAACAGAACAAAGATAACATAACAAATGTTCAAACTGGGAAACTGTACACCTTTATCCACTAGATGAGCACATTTTAAATTTGATGCCTGCTACAGGTCCCAAAAAAGTTGGCATGGGGGCAACAAGTGGCTGAAAAAGCAAGAAGGTTTAAAAACATTCAGTTGGGAGAACATCTAGCAACTAATTAAGTTAATTAAATAACTAAATAAGTCAGGTGTGTAACATGATTAGATATAAAAGGGATGTCTTAGAGTGGCAGAGTCTCTCAGAAGTAAAGATGAGCGGAGGCTCTCCAATCTGTGAAGGAGTGCATAAAACGATTGTGGAATACTTTAAAATCAATGTTCCTCAATGTCAAATTGCAAATCTCATCATCTACAGTGCATGACATCATCAAAAGATTCAGAGAAACTGGAGATATCTCTGTGTG
>JAQMCW010000001.1:19668642-19689687 GCA_030068335.1 Chrysichthys cranchii
TAGATAGATAGATAGATAGATATTCCCTAATGAGCAACTCCCTGAGATGACAAGAGGAAGAAACCTTGAGAGGAACAAATACCGGATCCTGCCATTACAGCTATCTCACATCTAAAACCATGTGTTATACAGTTATGTAGCACAAAATATAGCACTATAGTTTTAACATAAAGTCTGTTCTGTTTCAAGTGCTTACCATTAATGAAGCCAATCCTGGAAGATGCCTCATTTATTGTACTGCATACAACAGGATTCATTTGTAAATTGTTTTGAAATGTGGTAATCCAGTTTTGGATCCTACAAAATCTCCTGAGATGCAGAAATAAGTATCATGTGAACCTCGACTGAGTGGTAACAAGTGCTACAGTTTTATGCTTAGAGTAGTTTTCAGCTTTGTGTTTTATGGGTGTTGATAAATGATCCCCAGGTGCAAATTTACAGTTGAAAACCTAAACACACACAACTTTACTAAATCAGTCAGCCTGCTGTTTGTGGTACTGCTGTCACGTCCAATGGTCCTGTCCATCGTTTCTTCTAAGGTTATATCTCTCGGCTATAAATCAGCCCTGCACTGGCTTCCTGTATTGACGCACGACACTTGACACTTCCTGTTATTCTCTCTGAGAGGCAATATAGCATCACGTT
Source organism: Chrysichthys cranchii (assembly GCA_030068335.1). Taxonomy (NCBI): domain Eukaryota; kingdom Metazoa; phylum Chordata; class Actinopteri; order Siluriformes; family Claroteidae; genus Chrysichthys; species Chrysichthys cranchii. Next base: position 19,669,288 of record JAQMCW010000001.1, read on the forward strand.
GCTGCTAACGTTCCACACAGAGCAATTACTTGTTTGCTTTGGTGTCAAAACACTTCATGTTCACACTGGGTGACGAAGGTCATCTCTAGCCTATACGTCTGGCCAGAAATTAACACTTGAGTTAATGTCTTGTCCATTGACTTCGACTATTGGATACTGCTATCATCATTTTTGCTGGCACATGCTCAATATTCTTCACCTTACTACTTAATGAAGTCATTTGTTTTTTTAACCAATGTGAGAAAAGGTGGACAACTCATGAGCTTAATAGCTGGCCCACTGGGGAAATAAAACCTCCAGCATCTTGTTTTACAGTTGCCCATAAACCTGACTCATCTCATCTTGTGTAAAACACATGTGAGTCTTTGTTTTGTTCTGTTTTTTGTTTTGTTTTTTAATAACAATATGATTTACCATACCTCTTATACTAACATGAAGGTACTGAAACTGTGAGCTTGTGGTAAAGTTGCACCATCCCACCGTGAAGTGTGCGGAGCTCAAATTTAGCATTATACCTCATGAAAAATTGTTTTGCAACACATTGTGGAGGGGTTTGTTCTAAGATACCTGCAGCTGACTGGATGGGGGTTTTTTTTGTTTTGTTTTTCACATCATTCTGGAAGACATGACAAAAAGTATACAGTTTCTGAAATACTTGAACCCTTTTGTCTAGTACTAGTCAACGCGAACACATTTTTTCTCTCATGTTAATGTTTGATGCGAAACTCTTGGCCTGTATCTGTATGATTTTCACGCATGCTGCTGCCTGATTGGTTGATTGGATGAGCGAGCATGCAGGTGTCCACTCCACACAACACTTTTACCCCTTAATCCCACTTCAATTCACCCAATACACTCCATAATTACAGTGGTTTATATTTTTGAGGATTCAAGGAATAATTTAAGTCTCCGTCATTCTGATCAAGCCCCATTCAGACTCGCACAGAGCTCCAGAGCCTTGATGAGGCATAATTAAAACAGTGCAGATCAACGAGCTTGTCGTGCAGACTAATCATGCACCTCAAGTGAAATGTGTGGCATGACAACCGAGCGGTGGCCACAGACCGTGCCGTGTCATCGACGCTGAATACGACCTGTTTTGTAGAGTGTGCTGTGCAAATCCATTATTTCAAATACAACTAGTTCTTACAAGTTCAACTGGGGAAACTTAACTGACTCTCTAGGTGCAATGGTAGTTACAGTAAATTGAATCAAAAACACTATAAAGTGTAGCAAGTGTGTTGAAAGGATGTGCAGTTTGAGCATATTGTAATGCCGTAAATGAGACAGTTTTATGATTACAGTAGTGGTTCATAGATGCAACTCTACAGTATCCAGAGGAGATCAGCCAATGATTCCAGGTCAGACTTGAGTGCAAAGATTTTAGAGCAGAGCAAGATGGATTACTCACGTCATACGTAGAAGTACCACCGTGGACGTCATTTTGGTAAGCCCACCGTAAGGTTCCTGATCTGTTTCGGCAAACGGCTAGCGCCACCTTTCGGAAAACATACGCTAAACTGTCCAAAGTTATTCAAGCACTCATGAGGAGCTTAATTGTTGTCAATACTATCGGAGATAACAAATCGATGTCTGCAATCTCCAAACAATCCTCTCAAATAATCTATTGATGTCGTCTTAACATAGGATGCCATAATTTCTCATAATACAAACAAGGCTAATCCATCAAAACAAGAAAAAACAAGACGATTTCAGAAAAATGCTGCATGTTTCCCACGGTATCCAGTCTCCGTGACGAGAAGGCAGCTTACTAAAATGGCGCCCATGGTGTCGAGCTTCCGTACTTCCTGATTATCAACGTATTTTCCGGCCAGTAAACCATCTTAGCACGGAGTGCTTTAGAATCTTTGTTTGAGAGTGAACTGTTCTTGAGAATTACAGATCTTCATGGTATCCATGTGGAGCCACCCATGACAGCAGTTAGAAAGGGAGTCTGACATGAAAGTTCTGAAGGTCCAATCAGAGCTAGAGCATTAGTCTGAATCAGCTAGTCTAAATTGTGAGAGAAGAACCATGTTCAGTATAGTGGTGTAAAAAAGTACATTGTTAATCTAAGACTAAAAAGAGATATCCAGAAGGTAACACAGGCTTGAGTGCACCCTGGGACATAAATTATCCTACCACTCGACAAACCCTACATGATAGTTGCGGCACCAAAATCTCACAGTTACCACAATGACCATGAATTCCTCAGATCTGCAGCTTTACCTAAGGGTATATTGGACACCCTTCAGTAACATGATCCTGATTCACCCAGCTACAGAATGCTGAAGAATTATTCCGAAGTGTCTTCAAGGTTAGCAATTCCATATTAAATTATGCATGTTGGGTAGCAGGTTGGACGGCATGCGATCATCGCAGGTAGCAGTTTGATCCTGAGCTTGGGTTACTGTCTGTGTGTATTTCTGTATGTTCTCCCCAGGTCCACGAGTTTCCTGCCCGAATATTGCCCCAAGGTGTGTGCCTATGATAAATTTGGTGTCCCATCCAGGGTGTATTCACACCATACACCCAGTGTTCCTGTGATAGGCATTGGATCCACCATAATCTTGACCAGGAAAAAACTCTTACTGAAGATGAATGAACAAGTAGCATGATCGTTGAAAGGTCTGGTGCACTGTTTATAGAATGACTGGTTAATAATATACCAAGAGGAAATACATTAGTTTACATTGTCATGGAAAGCATTTGGGTTAGTAATTATTAAGTGACTCAGTGGTTAACGTTCTGAGACTCTGCTCTGAAGACTGAGAGTCCAAGGACCAGCGTCCTGCCAAATGGATGCATTTTATAGTCAAATACACGTACTGTACAATAGTGCCATGCTGTTTACTCCCCATTAAGTACAAATACCCATCCTTGTTGGGCGATGCTATTTACTGAAAAAGGCACGTTTGCACAAAAAAGATGCCGTTCATCTCTCAGCTGTATGCCTCCTAAATCATTACATTACTTTTTTTATTTTTGGGCTTCCAACCCCCCCCAAAAAAAAACAAACAAAAAAACCCCCCAGAAAAGCACATTTGAATCCAATTATAGAACCATCAAGCCATGCTCACCTGTTAAACCATTAGGACCTTACGTTTTACATTACAATATCAACACACGCAAATATACAGGCTACCATTACAACCATTACCAACACCACCAGAAAAGGACAGAATCCTGTAAATGGTTTCACATAGCTTTTTTTTTTCAACCAGGTAGGTATTTACTGTTGTCCAGTGGGCTATGGTTATTTTTCAAAATTGGGTATTAAACTGTATTTTAGATATGTAACTGAATATAAATACTTTATTTGTAATGAACAAGTGATGTCTGTTTACTGTCATGTGGATGAGTGGTCAGATATGAAGCTTGTGGATGTGAGCGAGTAAACAAATATGAACCTCCTGGGACAAATAAAGATGGCAGTCATTATCGGGAACATGAATCACTAGGGTTAAAATGCATTTAGCATTTAGTCATCCTTACTAACCGCCTGGTCAGGGTAGCAGTGGTTTAAATTAGCCTACTAGTTGATTTATACTTTATTTTGCCACCAACGTAAGTAAAATGCATGTGTCGTTGCATCCACATGACTGATTTAGAGCCATGTAGCAAGTCAATAGAGTTTTTATTATTTATTAATCAACAAGCCTTTCTCCCTTTGAAGGAGTTTGTGAAAGTATCAGTATGAAAAATATACCTGGTACATTTGTAATCCAGATAGGTCATGGAGTATTGATGATTATTTCACATAGATCAAAGACAGCAATGAAGATAATGAATTATTTATAAGGTTGTCACTGTGGACACTGGCGTTATAGACTTATGCGAGAGCAGAGCTGACTTGGTGGCAAAATAAAAAATGCCTTGTAAGCAAGTCTTCAGAGGCTGCATGAATTACCAAGGAACACACCTTCCATGCAGCAAATTTTTCCACTAGTATTACAGTAGTTTCGGTCACTGTCGTGTAGTAAATATGACTAACACTGATTGTAGGAATTTGCAGAAAGAAAAGTGGACTTAACTTCCTAAACTTGCTTGTATCATGCTTTGACAAATTCCACTTTATACAAATATTAAGATTACTACAAAGATTTAGATTACAGTATTTAATATTTCTACAAAGAATAAGTCACTTGAACAAAACCTGGTGGAAAAAACTGGTCAGTCTCTTTAACGTTGCTTAACTTGCAAGCATGCTAGCTCCGTGTTCTTTTCTCACACAGCAATTGTCAAGCTGTGATCATGTTACTGGTTGTGTGACAATAAAAAAACAGCCATAAGCTTAATACATTTAGTTTATAATTGGCCTAAATACCCGGTGTCAAAGAGATGCCGCAGACAAAGTTTCAATGTTCAAATGCTAATTGGAAAATGGGAAATTTTCCTAGCAATTATTTCAGCACTGATGTAACAGTAAACATTGATCAGTCCAGTCAAAAGTGAGGATGAAGATCTGTCTCAAGAGACGCCGTAATTGATTTTTAATTTTTTTTTTACCTCAGCAAATGACACTAGAGAAACTGCCATGCATGCATGTATTAAATGATTACTCATTTGTCCACTGGATTTTTATATTCTTATTCTCAAAACATTATAAATATCTTCCATATATATATGTGATTCTTTTCGCGCTTGAAACGGAAATGATGTATGACCACAAAATATATTATATGTGTGTATGAGCGGAAACAGCGTAACTAGCACTTACGTTTTTAACTAATCACTTCGTTTGTGGACGCCATTTTTTTATCGACTTTACGAATTGTCATTATTTGTGTGAGAGTTATTTTACTGATATTGAAAAGAAGTAAACCCCTATTCGGTAAGTAATTATTTAAGAAAACTTTGATCTAAATATATAAAAATCTTTTCGTGTTTGAAACGTTAATGACGTATGACCACTATTTGTTGAAAAATAAAATTGGTAATTAACAAACTTATTTTATAAATACTGCTTTTTATTTTTTTCCCTTTACCACTGGGTAATCAGCTAGTTGTAAATAAATTAAGTATAAAGCTCGGTTTGATTGTTCGAATTCATTTTTCCGAAACGTGTCGTTTACAAATCTAGCTAGGAACAGGAGCTAGCCGTGATTTCCGTCTGCAGCTAGCGGCTTAGCTGCATTTTACCACAAAATGGCGGCCACTGCTAACGCTGACCAGATTTCAGAAAAGTCTTTTGATGCGCAGGCTAATTTTCCCAGGAAAGACCGGAAATTAAACATTTAGTTTATTTTAGTTCAGAATTTTTTTAATGTTTGTGTGTGTGTGTGTGTGTGTGTGTGTGTGTGTGTGTTTTTAGCTGTCTTGATACAGCGAAATTGATTAACTGTTAACTATATACTACTCTCCCCACCACACAATTAGCGAGCCGACGACGACCACCATATTGATGACTATCCTGTGTACTACAGTACAGTATAAAATTTAGGAAACTTTTTTGTGTTTGTTTGTTTGTTTGTTTGTTTTATTGTTATATTTCTCCAGGACGATGAAAACAATGCTGACAGAAAAACAAAACCAAGAAAGAAAAAAAAAAACGAACAAACTGAGCTAAACGCCTCAGGCGAAGCACCACACGTGGGCGTGGCCATGACTCCGTTTGCCCCGCCCCTCACGTAGAGCGGGCAGGTACTCGCTCGCGTTGATTGGCTGAACCGGAGAAGTAGGCGGGGCTTAGGACCGGCTACAAAGGCTTTACCCAGGAGCGTCCAGGTGTAAGTCCGCGCGCGAGCTGACGCCTGACGGCTGCAGGAGGACGAACAGATCGCTCGCGCACATGCCTCGCGCCGCACAATAGATCCCCCGTATTGTTCCTGTGTGTGCAAATCCAACCGATCGCTCTGTAGACACAGACATGCGGTAGCACATTTACACAAAAGCCCAGACATTCCCACAGCGGAGGATGCGCGCTGGCATGTCATGTCGTGCACGGAGCTCGCGCTGGTGAAGGAGTGCCTCTGTGAGAGCACATGAACGGGAAAGGATGTCGGAGCAGGTAAGTGCACCATTACCACCATCACCATCAGTGATCACACATCGGTTTGTTCTGAGAGTACCGTGTTTATTATTATTATTATTATTATTATTATAGCGCGTGCCTTTCTGTCACTCTCCTTCTCTGGTCACACATGGATTAGTGGAGTATATTTATCAAATGCACTACACTGCTCAACCTATTCCAACCTGAAGCCCAGGATGCACCAGGAGCCAGATGTGCACACTTTTCAGAAAGTGAAATACACACAGTGATGTGCACATCATCCTCATGCTTATCCTCATCCTCATCCTCATCCTCAGCAGGAGTGGACTGTGTATTAGTTTTAGAAAAATAGTAAAAATGGTGAGCGAGGTTTGACGTGCTGAGTTGCTTTTCTCCTCACCACGGGTGTAATGGGTGTTTATTGTCTCGTCCCTCATCCCGTGTCTTCTACGACAGGTCTACGTTACACCCATCCACCGCCATCCTTACTCCGACTACGTGGCGGGTTCTGACAAATACTTGGCATTTGCACAGATGTGTGCGTTTTCCGCTATGAGGTCGAAGTTACACGAATGAAGTTTGCCTCATTTGCTGTTTCGCAGTGCAGCACAAGTGACTTTGCCTAGGAATTCTCCTCACAACAGACCAAGATTAATTCATTAGTCCATTGCAATTAGAATAATTGGGTCTGTGTGTGTGTGTGTGTGTGTGTGTGTGTTGGTAGACTGGCCTACCTCAGTTCCCAGCCCACACACATACAGCACCATGGCTTGGATAATTGCTGTATTAATATTAATGAAAGGTGTGACTCGGTGCACACACTAAGTGCTTCTTCTTGGGACCTGATTATTGTTTAAAGGTAGAAAAGGGTCAGCTACCAAGAGTATTGCCTATGTTCCAGCTCATACTTAGAGATTTTCTCTGAGTGTGTGTGTGTGTGTGTGTGTGTGTGTGTGTGTGCTGGCCTTAGGACGGACACACACTGTTTTGACCTACTTCCACATTACGTACACAGCTCCCCGAATCCCACCAGAGTGTCTGTGATTGATTGATTTTAGATTCCTGTGTCGCAACTCGCCAGTGAATTTCCTTCGGAAAATAGCCAGACAGAAATAGAAAGTGGCCTCCAGCTTCTCCTGGTGACCATATGCAAGAAAAACATCCACCTCCTTCTTAATTTCCAGCCCTCTTTCCGCTCCAGTCTTTGCACTCGTTAATGAATGTTTGTTTGGTTTTTTTTTATTAATATTTGCTCAGGGTACAGATTGTAAAATCAATCCTGCTCTTACTCTGCCCATAAATGTTGTGATTTTGTTGTTCCTGTGGTTTACAGGCTTATGGCTTGACTTTATCCGCCGCACCTCCACTTCGCAGAGGAAGCACACCGCTGCCCATCAAACACCTGTTAAAGAGAGAGGAAGCCGTCTCCGAGGATTATGACTGGATACCTGGGCTCGAGGAGCCCCCTGCTCCGCCCATCAGCACCAGTGATGCTCAAGATGCACCGCTCCTTCTTAAGGCTCCAGAGCCAAAGTACCGCGGGCCACTGCGCATCGTCCTGTTAGGGCAGAATGGAGTGGGCAAATCGTCCCTGGCCCTCTCTCTAGCTGGTCTGTCTGACCGCTCACTTTCAGTAGACTCTGAAACACAAGCAAGCGGTAAAGATACTTTCCCTGTTTTATTCTCTTACCCAGCATGTTTGTGCCTTCCATGGAAGGTCTTGGTATTCTAAGACCAAGTCCATCGCCATTACTAATGACCTTCCAGGTCACCCAATTAAACCTGTTTGCTTCTTGTGCCATAAGGGTAATTCTCATTTCCGATTAGTTAGGTGTTAATGAAGTTCAGTTTATGGGCGGAGTCTCCAGCGGTGACACTTTACAACAGTCCATGCTAAAAACAAGTTACAGTCCATGCTAAAGTTGAAACGGTTGTTTATAGTTACTGTAATGTAAGTGGTAACAGGAAGTAACTTGGTCTCGCTGGCATTCCGCACCATGAAATTTATCTGCTGTATTACTGAACGAACAGTGCGGTATGTAGTATTTTTATAAAATGACATAATAATAAAAAAAAATCAAAATAAATAAATTAAAAAATGGTCAGTGTTGGCAAAATGCTAACACACCATAAATATGCTGTTATCAGAAAGCTAGGTTATTTTAAAAATAAATCACACACCCTTACCTGAGCCTGATGGAAAGTGGTAAGGAACTTTTGTTGACAGAATGAAAGACGGTGCTTCTGAGCGCCCTAATTGACGATTGATGCCTTCTCGATTTTTAGTTATCGCCATCCTTTCGGTTCAAAAGAAAGGCTGAGAGAAGAGCCTTATGGGATTACAAATGATTCTAGTATACAAGTGTTCCTACGAACAGCCTTTGGCATGCTGTGTCTTTTGATTTTAGCTACAGTATGTTGCTCCAATTTGTTTACTTCTGCACGTGTACTTCTGCTACAGCAGATCTTGAGGCAAGTTTCCTCTGAATGACATTCAGGCTGATTTTGGGTTCGCAGACAAAATGTTTGCAGGAACAAATCAGAACAAAAAAAAAAAAACAAGCAAAATGACAAAAAATAAAATAAAAATCAAGACAGACAAAACACAAATCAAACAAACAAAACAAAACACAACAAAAACAAGTCAAAACGCAAAGCAAAAAACAAAAAGAAAACAAGCCAAAACAAAAAAAAAAAAACCTAAACAAAAAACAAGACAAAACAAAAAAATCTAAACAAAAAACAAGACAAAGCAAAAAATCTAAACAAAAAACAAGATAAAACAATTAAAAACAAGACGGAATGGAAAAAAATAAACAAAAAAACCCAAGACAAAACAAAACAAAAACAAAAAAACAAAACACAAAGAAAAAACATTATCTGGTTCCTTAAACAGCTGTATATTTGGCCTGTGCTTTGAAATCTACACTGAATGCACTGCAGTCTATAAATGGCTGTATATTAACGAGCATTCGCCATTCCTTTGACATGACATTCATTTGCTTCAAATGGGTCAGATAATGATATCCTAAAAGGGTGCTTCTTGCGTCAAGCCCTATGCAGCTGTCCCGTCCTGTGTGTTCATGTGCGCTGGCCCACTTCTGACACACATGCAATGTGAAAAGTAAAATGAGCAGCGAGGGCCTTTCAGAGCTTCCAGAAGCCAGTGGCATTCATCTAATCGCCGTGTCTTTCATCTGTCTCATGCATTTAACTGGGTGAGAGATAACCACGCTTTAAAAAAAAAAAAAAAACCAGCAGCAGGACTTGGTAATCTTTTTAAACTCTTTCTTTCAATCTGAATTGTCGGGAGATGTTAATTCATTGTCTGTAACAACAGTTCGGACAGCAGGTCCACCCACAGGGCAAATCACAGGTTAACATCAATGCGTTTGTTTGTCTCAAACGTTATCGTTTGTATCGAGAATAATTCGGCTAATTCACAGGGACCTACTGTGTTGGATCAAAACAGTGCAAAAGTATGTTTAATGAAAATGGCAAAGAAAATCATTTATATGGAAGGAGTTTCCAGTGTACTTTATAATTAAGTGTCAATATGTTTTCTGCCATGGGAAAGACTCATTCATTCATTCATTCATTCATTCATTCATTCATTTATTCTTTGCCCACCCTTGGATTTAAAATAAATGAATAAATATGTAAATACGTAAATAAGTTATACACTGCTTTGTCAAACTTTTATTACAAGGAAATATTAGAAACACTTAAACAAATATAACTGAGTGGTTTTCAGTACTTTATAGCTTGCAGTAACATTTATTTAGCCACACAGGCCGAAACTATTGGTTTTGACGAAGTTGCAGATATGAGGTCTGTCTATAGTGCAGTGACGTTCACTATGTGTTGGAATTCTCTTTGTTCTTTATTTATTTAGCTAGCTTTTTTTTTTTTTTTTTTGGTCTTGCATTTTGCCTTTGTTTTGGGGATTTTTTTTTTTTAGACTGACCCCCTTCATGCATCAAATATTCCTACGCATAACCAGATTCTTAAAGTTTTTTTTAACCTTAATGATGTATGAATTTTGACTTTTGAAAATAATGATGATGATGATGATGATGATGATGATGATAATAATAATAATAATAATAATAATAATAATAAATCGTGTAAGGTCCACAATATGTAATTGAATTTAAACAATGTATCTTCTAGGTAAAAACATAAAAAAAAAAAATTTAACAAAAAAGATATTTAGTTGACTCTGGCACAAAAAAACATTTTTTACTTACTTCCTTTTTTTTTTTCTTTTTTTTTGCTGTTATGTTTTTAAATTTTTACGTTTTTTTTTTTTTTTTTTTAATTTTTGTTTAAATTTTATTTTTTTGATTTCTGTACTAACTTTTAGGGAAAGTTAGTAAAGACTGAGAACGACAAAAAGTCTAGAGAAATCTATAGAACAGCCTTTTTTGAGCCACGGCACACCGCCAAACAAAAACGTCACAAAACGTATAAGCAATAGGTGGATACACAGATCGATTAGCCTTCTTCTTCCATCTACTGGAAGAGTATTTAATTGTTCTGCCCGTCACTCTCACCTAGATGAACGAAGATGAATAATTTGCAGTAAATAATAAGTTTCAGACTAATTAGGAGAAATTTAGGATCATTTTCCACGGTACACCTGATGATCTCTCACGGCACAATAATGTGCCACGGCACAGTGGTTGGGAATCACTGCTATAGAAGTTTCCACCATTTTTCAGTCATGCTCGCAAGTGATTTGGAGGCGATTTAAATCTCATATATTTTTTTAAATATAAAACAACGAGCCTTAAGTGTGGACACTCTGTACGCTGCTCTCCCCCCCCCCCCCCGATTATGGGACAGCGTGATTCCCACCCCAATGGACCTCTATTAGCTCTTGCTATAGTTCCCATTTTTAACCAATAACTATGGAGCTACATGACATGTTGAACCACATGAATTCACATGGACCATGATTGGCTTAAATTGCATTGCTGCAATTTTTCCTCTTATTATTAACAACATCAAAACGGCTAGTGAAGGAACAACAGTTTGTAGCTGTGATAACTTGTTTTGTGGACATTCCCCACCCATAAACAACTTTAAATGTAAATGGATAAAAAATACACACGATGCGTCATTCTTTAATCGATAAGAAACAGCTCATGTGTTGTTGGTAGTGGAAAACGATCGACTTTAGCCCAGAGGATGATTTTCCTCAGTCCGCAGTCGAGCCCGTCTGATGATCAATCTGTTGTTTATTCTTTTAGATGAAGGATATCAGCGACGGGTGACGGTGGATGATGAGGATAGCACAATCTTGGTGTATGACAACTGGAAACAGGTGAGTCATGTACTGTCTACACACAAAAACACACACGCACAAGGACGCATTCACGATGAAAGCGATCCTGGTCACATCACGCTCCGTTGTGTGTATTTCACTGACGCTGCCTGTATTAACAGTGACACTCGTTGACACATGTTTATTTAACACTGTCACTCCAATATTCATGTGAGCCGGACAGAAACGTGCTGATGGAACAGGGAACGAGATGGAACACTCGCAGATATCCAAGTTTCAAAGACTCGAAGTATCTCTAAACAGATTGTATTACATGTAAATGCGACGTTGAGCACCATATCGAAGTGTTAAAACTGTGTCAGAACAAAGGAACCTGAGCTTCCCTTTTACTGCTAGCTGAGGGATAATAAATAAATAAAATGTTTTGTGCGTCTTTGCAAATCTGAGGGAGAAACTGTTTACTGTGTGCTGCGCAGCACCTCGAGGCTGGAGCAGGCCCGTTCCTTTTAGAAGACATTGTTTTCTTCATTTTGTTCTCGTGTAATTCGTTCCACGTATGTTGGAGAGAAAGCCGGGAGACATTACTGCGTTTTTATCTCGGAAAAATCAGGAAAGAGTCGGACCCGAGCCAAACACAGCTAATTACATCCTGGCGAAAGCAAGCTTCTTGCGTTCAGAATTTGAAAGTTGGGGAGAACGCACTGCGTTAATCAAAATGCAAAACGCTGACGGAGTGCCGTCCAAAATTACTGGCACGCCTTGAAAAGATAGGTGAAAAGGGTTGGGGGGGGTGGGGAATGCACCTTTTTTTGATGTTGTTTCATCTCCGACTAAAAAAAAAAAAAAAAAAAAAAGAGAACTGATCCAAGTCCAAGCTTATTCAGAGAAAATACAAAATGAATATAAAAACAAGCTAAATAAATATTTCTTGGAAAGACAAAAGGGAAAAATCCAAGCTTATTCAGAGAAAATGCAAAACGAGTATAAAAACAAGCTAAATAATTATTTCTTGATGAGAAATTTGTTTTTTTTATTCCATGAATAAATACTGCTGTACCAAATGTGTTTTTGTTTTTTTTTGTTTTTTTAACATCTAACCCTTTTTAGAAATCTTTAAAAGGAGTGCCAATACTTATATAAGGCACCATATACTTCAACCCAACACACCAGGTTAAAAAATATGCGTAGTCGTACACGCTTGCATTGCCAAACACAGGCTCTTGTTTATACGTCTGATACTCTGTAATTAGTGCATGAGAAAAAAGGACATTTTTTTTGTGACTCTGAAAATCTATTTACTCCAGTTTCCTTTTCAATCTGTGCCTTCAGGCTTTTGTTGGGTTCCAGGCAATCTCTTAGCAGAGAGGAAATACACATCTCTTGGCTGCAGTTTGCCAACCCCTCCGTACATCCGCACCAACTTCACCTCATGAGGCCCTCATTATTAGAACTGAATGAGGAATAAGACGCAACATGGCATGCTGTTATAGGAAAATAATCAGAGATGTGAAAGTCAGTTCAGATCCCAAAATGATCCTTTTTTCCTTTTAGATCCCAAACTGATCCTTTTTTTTTCTTTTTTTTTACAAATCTTACCATATGCACCTTTATATAACGTGCTTTTAAATGAGTTCGCTATTAAACTCCGTGTCCAGTGCGTTAATATTAGGCAGATTTACCTTGCAGTTGGAACTGTTATCAGAGCCGCTGGCACAGCGGATGAATCGACACCTTCTGACCAATCAGAATTAAGAATTCAACAGCGCTATGGTGTAAATGGAAACCACGCATCAGTTGGTAGAATATGGTGGTATCTTAATGTATTTTATTAGGACAGGATGACATAAAACAACACCTGATCAGCCTTATTCCCTTTTGGGAAAAAATTAGATTACCCAGGGGTCAAAAAAGGCTGTGTTGGTGTGTGTGTGTGTGTGTGTGTGTGTGTGTGGCCTCTAGAGAGAATGAGGCCATGTTGTAAACAGATTACCCAAGAGCTGATGGATGAGGCCATAAATAATTGCTGTCTTAGCAGAGCATTAAGGAATAACCCCATTACCTGAACCTGTGTGTTCCTGTTGAAATCACCATGCTGTTCAGCAAATGAGCCAATCGTTTGGTCAATAACAATTTACTTAGAATCGAGGAAACCTCTGCACTTGTATTTCAGCGTTGTCTGCCGATTTGTATTCGAGTCAATTCCGATTATTCGCTTTGAAACAAGATTTGGGTATTTAATAACTCTGTCATTAACAGCTCTGTCTGCTGCTCCCCTCCCCATGCATGGGGCAGCGTGATATCTGCCCCAATAGGTCTCTATTAGTGTAATATCAGCTTATAAAAAAAAAAGTGGGGTCATTCAAAAGAGGTAATATTTGTAGTTCTGTTTAAAATGAGGACAAGAAATGTGGTGTTCATGAAAATAAGGTTAATTTGGGAAAATCTAAATGATCTTAAAGGTCTAGCACACACACCACGTTTATGTAAAACAACTTGTTCTTTTCTTTTCTTTTGGTTTTTTTTTTTTGCATGGTTGTTGCTTTCAGCTCACTGTGAGCGTTGCGTTTTACGGAGTTTCGTGGGCGTGCCTGCGGGAAATTTCCCACGAAAATCTGCGGTAGCAAATTCAAAATCGGACAGGAAATATTAGTTCAGTTTCCTCAGAACCTTACTAAAAAATTCTAAATAGCGCTCGATTATATGTGTTTTTTCTTATCTTTTCGTTTCCTTTCATTTTTTTTTATTTTTTTTTTTATAAACAGTACGAGCTAGTAAGATTAAATGACTCCCAAGTTTTTGGATTTTCTCCCTGGCTGAGAGTGAGCAATGACTGGACCTGCTCTCTCTGTCTCATCATTCTCTTCCCATCCACCCCTTCTCTATCCACCCCTCCATTCGTCTAACAGCATGCCAATGCCTTTCCACCCACTCGAGGGGGAACATTTTGCCAATGAAGTGTAATGAACAGCAAATTCAAGAGAAATGCAAACAGCCTTCTTCAGTAGAAGGAAATGTTTATATGGGAATCATAGCCTTTATGGACATAGTCACCATTTCATGGAGCTAAAAGGAAATGGGAAAATTTGCACTCCTTTAAATTTATATGCAAAATATTAAAAAAAAAAAAAAAAAAAAGTGTACGAATCACATAACTAGATTCTGGGTATTGAGTTGAAGCTTCAGCAGGTCTGAAAGGCTGCCGTTTTTTGCCTTTAGTGTCTTAAGTAAGGAAAAGGAGTACTTTTAGGTATAAAAAAAAAAACATGTTGCTTTTCCTGTGTGTCTTGAGGTGTTGTTTTGTTATACGATGATGCACTTGGTCAATTAAGGTAATTGTGTATGTTGCATCTTACAATATCGTGAATATTTTAGCCCATTCCTCCTGATAGATCTTGTGCCACACAGTTGGATTTGTTGGCCTCCTTGTTTGGACATTCTTCTTCAGTCAGCTGACATTTTCTCTGGGATCCAGGTCAGGGTTTGTGACAGCCGCACCAATACTTTCTTTTTGTGTTGTCTGTAAGTCATTTTATCATATTTTTGGAGCTATGCTAAGGAACATAGTCCTGCTAGAAGACATCACAATGTGATGCTGCCACCTTCAAGCTTCACAGCTCAGATGCTGTTCTCTAAAGTATAACGCTTTTTCTTTACAAATTAGTGCTGAGTATTATAGCTAAATTATCCTCTAAAAACCTAGGTCTTTGTCCTGGTGATCCTTGCAAACTTTGGCCTGGATTATTATTTTTTGATGCCAGTCTTGGACTAGGAGCTTCCTTCTTGCAGACCTTCCTTCAGGCCATGTGTGACTCTTTTAATGATGGATGTACATATTTGGTTCACGATGTCTCCAACTCCTTCACCAGTTTTTTTTGTTGATGTCTTGGGGTTCATTCATTCATCTCTGCCCCGTTCCCGAATGAAACAGTGTCTGTACGGTCTCAGGATTGTTATATTTGCATACAGTTGTACAGATGCTCATAGTACATTCAGTTGTTTGAGAAGTTACACTAACTGTCGTACACTCCTTGGGAATTTTTCCATCTCTGGTCATGTGAGTGGATCGGTGTCTTTATGGTAATCTTTGATACATCTAGTATGTCTATAGAGCCTGGTCAGTCACGTGTCTTTATGCTTCGCTTATGCTGCATGCTGGACGGCATAACAGTAAGCTTGACATCATTGTGTTGTATATGTTCATTTGAAGCGGTCGGCCAAAAAACAAAATGAACAGCGGATGCGCTTATGTGTGCATGCCCAAATACGTGGAACGTTTGAATAATGGGTTAGGATCCGATTGCAGGATGTATACAATTTGCCAGAAAATTTGTTTATTCCGATTCAATACTGCCGGCTTTCTGACTTGATCATTTGGTCATATCCTTATGCATATCGGCTGTCCTGCTATAAGGAAAAGAATAAAATCAGTCATAAACATGTATTCAGACATGACCGATCTGTGTTAGTTTGCCATCCAACGTGGCAGATAAATGTGGTCTGATGTCATCAGCTGCACAGGCTCTATAACCCAAAAGATGTCCATCAGATCTGCGGAGCAAAGAGAAGACCGTGAGGCTTGTGTTGAAATATCTCAGGTGACTTTTACCTCGGGACCAATATGGACGATGCTAATAAACAAAGTTAGGACTAATTTCCCAATTTAAAATTTGGGATCAGTGTTCTTTTCCTTAAGTAGATTAGGTTAACAGTGTTGAAGTAGATGCAGCACCAAGCAGGGGTTTGGGAAAGGGAAATGTATCCTAGTCTAGGGAATCTAGACTAGTTTTCAGAACTACATATGAGATGGATTTGAGACTTTTTGTTGTAGTGCCACGTGTAATGTCAATTCTAACACCTTGGTATCCAATCAGTTGATTGTTGTGGCAAAGAGTTCTCATCCAATTACAGACAGACTGAACTGTACATTCATTATGCAAATCCTGATTGCCTAAATCAGCATAAATTAGTGTGTACCCAGTAATTCCTGTCATCAGTTCCATGAATGCCATTTTGGTTCCAGTCTTGAAAAGCTAACTAATTGGAGGCCCCAAATTCTTGCCTGCAGGACTTTGTTCTGTCAAAACAGGTTAGTAACACGAATCAGCGCTAAATTTAAAAATAAATAAATAAATAAATAAATAAATAAATAAATAAATACACACACACACACACACACACACACACACACACACACACACACACACAAATAAATGGCTTTCCATTGCTAATAAGAAAATATTATGCATTGGCTCCTTGTTCATTTCCACCCAATCCACTATAATCACCTGAGTGTGTGCAGGAAAGCACGTGCAGTTCAGCCCTCGCAGTCGCTGTATGCTTCATACACGAGCACTCATGCATATGCAGATGTATCTATCCACAGCACTCCCAAACCCGGCTCTTATGCATACTCAGCAGGATAGACGCACTCGTGCCTCTACACACAAACACACCGTAGCCTGGAGGCTTGAAATGCGATGACAGCAGGTAGTAGGTACCAGCCGAATTGTTTTAATAAGTCATCCAGTTTCCTAAAATAGACTGCGCATCCTTATACGTGTTAGAGCATCCTGTCCCCGCTGTCAGCCACTGGTACTGGTTTCCGTATACGCTTTGGTCTGGCGCACAAATTTGAAACCTGTCCAACCTGGGCCAGGGTTAATGAGTCCACTCTATTATTCAGCGGCAGTCTGGGTCCTGAAATTTAACTCAGACACAGGACAGATTCAAGGGGATAAATATGTCACCTTAGCCAATAATTGTCTGAAACTTGCAGTAGTTCACTAGAAGTGTTGGAGTTTAAAATGTGCACAATGTGTTAAACCAGTCTAAAAATAATCATATTTTCACGGCGCGACTGTATTAATTGACCATTTAAAATGCAAAAATAAATAAATAAATAAATAAATAAGCCAGGAGTCAGCTCCACACATTTCAGATTCAGTCTTTTGCCAATTAGGGTATCTACTTTGTTTCCATATTAAGGTCATTTCAGTGTATTTGCTAAGAGAAATTAAGCCTTTATTTACGACATCAGATTGTGAGTGAGTCCGAAATTTGCATACACTTTTAATTTGTTAACTCTAATAAAATGCATGGAATAGCCTTCCAGGAACGTCACACTGTTTTTGTTTGTTTGTTTTGCTTTTGTTTTGTTTTGTTTTGTTTTGTTTTACAGAATTTTTGCTTAGGATCATTGTCCTCCTGGACGACATCAGAACATGATGCTGCCACCTCCGTGCTTCACAGTTGGGATGGTGATCTTTGAATTAAACCCTTTCCCCCTTTTTATTATGTTTATATACTGTATGTCCTCCAAAAAAGCTAAGTTTTTTGTCCCGGTGATCACCTGGAAAATTGAGTCCACAGTAAGTTTTTAATGCCAAAAAACAGCTCTCTGTAAATCTATCCTTTGGTCTTTACATTATCTCACATTAACGTGATTACTATGTGGATGCCCTAATTGACTCGCCAACAGAAATGTGTAACAAATGGTGACATGAAATGTGTGGAGCTGTGACAAACTGATTTGCATCTTTAGCCTAGCTACAAAACAAAACTCAAATAGACTCGAATAATACCTTTTACCATGTGATCTGAAGAGAAAACACCAAAACTCAACTCAAGCCAATAACATGCTGGGTCGTTTTTGAGGTTGTAAATACAATGTGCTGCACTCGAAGCGTTCTTAGACAAGGATAATGACGGCGTGCACGCACAGAAGCACTGTCCAGTCAAAAGTATTGGAACAGCAGCGTGATTTCTGTGGGATCGCACCAATGTTCCAGTACTTTTGGAGGGTGCCGGGTGTACCTGTGCGCATCTGTATGAGAATCTAGCTAGCTTGCTATACTTTATTACATAATATAAGAAGCTGTTGTTTAGTCTTGTTTTTTTAGGTTTTCAAACCACCCATATGTATGATTTTTCTACTCCTGCTCCTGTCGTTACCAGACTACCCAAAATGAGACCTAATTGTACACAGGACGTCATACGTGGGTTGTTTCAGCATTTGAGATTTGGATTTCAGCAGACGCCACAAGTCTAGGCATTGTTTACAACAATGAACAGACAAGACGATGACTGCGCAGTAAGAGGACAGGTGTACGAGAAGTGTGTGTGTGTGTGACTGTGTGTGTGCATGCTTACTCGGTTGCTGACACTGCATAGCATTTTATCAGTGTTAGGAAATACCAGAGCTTGAGGACATTTTAGTAAACCAGTTCCATAGAGTAGGACGTCCACCATACAAGCCTTTGTACTCGTGAACAAGCACATTAATATGAACCACTGCAGTCTGTGGTGCTGTTGTAGGAAATGAATCCCCTCCTCCTTACCAATCAGAACCCAGCGTTTAACTGCTCAGGGGTACGGTAAAATGCTTGTGAAATGATATTCATCTTTTGTCTATCTTTTCTTGGGTTTCCACGTTAACCATTAGAAGCAAGATGTTGGTACATTAGATCTGATATCTAGGCAGAAAAATCAATGGCTCAGTTCAGCTTTTTATTGCATGAGGGATAGTGGTGCTGTAATTTGCTGCTTGTACTTTGTTGATACACGGCATTATAGTGCGGTTTCCATCATCAGTGGCTCCTTTTTATATGAATCATTTTCAGGTTTGTGCATTGCACTTGGCTGTTTTCAAAGAGGGGAAATTATCAGCTGATTAGTTTAACAGCTAAGTTCTTCTTCAGGAACAGTGCCAATGTGTATTCTTCCTAACAACCATGAGCTAAATAGCTTAATTTAAATTATGTCGTGTATCTCATTGGCCAATTGAACAATTGAGATCTTTCTCACAACAACTGGGCCATCATATCCTAATAGTAATAGTGAACACTATGAGTATTCTGTACACAACTGTATTTAAACACAGATTCGCAATCAACCACTTTAACTGTGCACTAAGGATGTTCTGTACAAATGCACATTTGGCATTTAACAGACATCTGCACTCAAGGCACTACAGCTGCGTGCTATGGACATGCTTACAATCGTGTACAAAAATGCACATCGTCACTTAACGCACATCTGGTCACCTTGTTCTTCCATTTTTACCTCTCCCACTCATCACACCTTAGATGCAGCTCTTGCTATATTTAATGGTTAATATTTACTGGTGTCGTGATACTTATCATCACTGTCTATGCACCTTGGTCTGTAAGAGCGACATTTCGTTCTTCTGTATACTGTGCATGTGGAAGAATGACAATAAAGCTGACTTGAGCTAAGTTGAGTCGAGTAATAAATTATAGTTTAATAGTAGAGGTTGCCAGAGGTTGAACATTGGTGAGGTGACAGCGAATCTAAAGATTCTATTAACGTTATAGTTTGGATTAACCCCTTAGCAGGGAAGGAACCATATTTGGTAACTTCAACAGACATCCCGAATGGCATCCCCTTGACTCTCCATGAGGTCGTAGAACCACATGGATTTCTCCCATCTGAAAGAAATTTTTTTTTAAAGGTTTATATGTATTTTTCTTATGCAATTTTTAAAAAATATATATACAGTTTTTGGAAAAAATTTTACCCTACACTGGCCAGTGAGTTTCAACATAAGAATGAAACAATTTTTTTTTTGTAATGTAAAGTCTTTTTAATATCCTGTAATAACACTCTAGGGTTGAGATTTAGAATTTCCAAATATTTCAATTAGTGCCCTATAAAGTTTTGAGGTAAGCTGTAAAAAACCCAGCTACATTTCTCACCCTTGGCTAGCTAGCTAAGTCACAGTTGCTAATGAACACAACTTCAAGAAACTAGCTAGCTAGCGAAAGAACATTTGTGGTTTTAGTGGGTTTTTTTGTTTTTTAAAGTGCATATATGTTTTTCTTACAGTTTTTAAATGTATACACTGGAGATCAAAATTAGAGAACAACCTACAATTTCCTAAATGTCAAGGTCACTATGTAGTCCCATGTGGAAATGATCCAAACAGGAGTAAAAAAAAAAAAAGCAGTATTTTAACCATACGTCATGAGTTACATAAATTCAGAAGCACAGGATAAGAAACTTAAATGAGAGATTTGAAAAAGAGCACTGATCAAAATTAGAGAACAGCAATGACTGGAGCATGAAGAAAGATCACAACTAAATTTTCTGAAGGTTA
>JAQMCW010000001.1:19693000-19706747 GCA_030068335.1 Chrysichthys cranchii
CTCCATTTGTACACAATCTGTCTTATTGTGGATTGGTGGAGTCTGAACACTTTAGAGATGGTTTTGTAACCTTTTCCTGATGTTTCAGGTCATATTTAAGCAGAAATTTAGACAATTCTAAAGGGTTCACAAACCTTCAAGCACCACTGTATATAGAAATAAAAGGTTGAGCTCATCAAGTAAATTGGGTTTCTCCTTAATATGGCATTGCTGGAAAACAGGAGCTAAACTCAAAAATCTTCCAAACCTTCTCCTTCTCATCATTCTGATACAAGTCAGTCTTTGTTTCTGCTCATCTGTCAGGTCCTTCAGTTTTTAGGTCTTATTATTGGTTTACATTATCTTGTGGTTTGCATTACTGTCGTTTACATGTCTTCGTTTTCTGCTGCTTAATCCTGCTCAGAGTCACGGGGGGGAAGTTGGAGCCAATCCCAGCTGACTTTGGGCGAGAGGCGGGGTTACACCCTGGGCAGGTCGCCAATCCACCACAGGGCAACACACAGAGACAGAAAACCATTCACACTCACATTCACACCTACGGGAAATTTAGAGTAGCCAATTAGCCTAATCCCCTCTGTGCATGTCTTTGGACTGTGGGAGGAAACTGGAGTACCTGGAGGAAACCTACACTGGGAAAACATGCAAACTCCACACAGAAAGATGCACAGGTTGACCCCGGGGATTGAACCCAGGACCTTCTAGCTGTGAGGTCTAGCTTGATTGACGACCTTGACACAGATATATCTTCCCCCTATAGAGAGAGAGAGAGAGAATGAGAAAATGAGAATGAATTCCTCAGTCATCCACAACAGTTGTTTTCCGTTGTCTTCCTGACCTTTTGGGGTTAATTTATTTTATATATAATAATAATAATAATAATAATAATAATAATTAATAATAATAAATAATAATTATATATACAAAATATTTAATCCAGAGAGTGTTTCACTGGATGTTCAAACACAAGACTAGTATAGGAAAATGAACCTTTTTTTTTTCCTCTTAGTAATAATGAGAGTGCCATTTTGGAGGGGCAAGTATCAGAAGCTCTAGAGTAGGAGATGAAGACGGAGGGAGGGACAGTATTTTCCTACCGCTCTGCTCAACACATTCGCTCCTGGCTCATACTATAACACTATAACGTGGATATTTTTAGAATCCATCTTCATGTTCGCAGATTTTTTTTTTTAATATCACTTTTATCACTTTTCTTTGTCCGTATGTCTGGCTCCAGACTGTGATATGCAGTCATAATTTAGAGTATGGCACACAGACACAAAAGCTTTGGTGGAGGGAGATGCTGTTAAGCAATATGAGCTCATCTTTACTCGGCGTGCCACATGGTGACTTCATTTCGGCTATACAAATCCCCCTCACCCCCACCCCAATAAATCTCCTCTTCCCCCCAGTTGGTTTATGAGAATATGACAATTTTATGACAGCACTCTTTGAGATGATATTTTAAACGGTCTCAGTCTGTCCATTTTTTTTAATCTTGTCCCCTTGTTCGGCGGTTCCGTCTATCTGCATGCGTCAGTCAGAATTGCAGAACTATAGAATCTGCGGCATCCCCCCCCCCCCCCAATTAATATGCAACATCCATTAGAGGTCACAAACAAAATATGACCGTTTTAGTTCATTCCGGTCCTGTGACCTGAACACATTTACCCTGAAAACCAGAAAGTTACATGATTTGAATTTCCTGCACATCACAGGAAAAAGAAAAGCCATTTCTTTCATTCTTTTAATCACTTTTCTTGTGATATTGGGGCATTTACTGAAAAGGTCACGTCACGTTATAGATTTTTTTTTTTATTATTCCTTTAAGTAATTATTACTATTGTTTTTAAAATTTAACCTGATGTCCAAATTCCATTAGCATACATGTTAGACATTTTGCGTACTTGCAAGATTTGCCTCTTTTCCCCCTGAAGTGCATTATTTTCCTGTAAAAGCACATCTAAAATGTGTTATTCTACTTATAGCACAAAGATTTACCAAATTTTACAACTTTTCATTTAATTGTTTAAAAAAAAAAAAAAAAAAATCATGCATGTTTAATGGTTTATCGTTAGATTTAATGTCGTGGACCGCCCAGGCGAGTCAGTTCCTGTTCTGGTGAGGTCAAATCTGCGGAATATGTGAATATACAAAATGCACCAATTAAACATATTTTTCCTTTTTCCAGTCAGATCAGTGCAGCTGTTTCCTACAAAATCTGTGTTTGGAGCCATGGAGTAACTGCTGCATTTTAAATAAGGTTACGCTTTAATCGCGCACTGCGTAAAATTTAAACGCCTTAAA
This sequence comes from Chrysichthys cranchii, assembly GCA_030068335.1. Taxonomy (NCBI): domain Eukaryota; kingdom Metazoa; phylum Chordata; class Actinopteri; order Siluriformes; family Claroteidae; genus Chrysichthys; species Chrysichthys cranchii. The sequence continues at coordinate 19,695,305 of JAQMCW010000001.1, forward strand.
ATTAAACTGTCAAATAAATGGTTAGATGATGCCATGTGGTGTAACGGTCCTCAGATTAAACAGCAACAAATGTGAAGTCATTTTCTTTCAAAGGGAGCTTTCATTTCTTGGGATGCTTCTTTGGAGCACTTCGTAAATCGGGCTTTGAACTTTGGAATTTGATCTAGTTATTTTTGTTAACCTGGTCTGGGAGCTCTACTGCTCTATTAGGTGGATATTACAGTTTTCTAATATGGAGTGTGTCTCAGAAATTGCAAAACTGCTTGCTGCAATGTCTCATAGTAGGCATCAGAAATTGGTCTTGGTCCAAATATTGACAGTGCGTTTCTATTTACAGTTTCATCTCCAGCAGAAATTGATGCTCTCCCAAAGTTCCTTTTGAATTACAGTTGGATTTGTGTGTGCAGCAACTTGGAATTGATTCTCATCACCCAAAGCGGTGATGTATAAATCTGACTATAGTAGGTCACAACAGAAACCAATGCAGCATACTGTACTATTCAGAAGGATGGCTTCCATTTTGAGTCTGGTTCCTGTCAAGATCATTTCCTCGAGCCATCTCAGGAAGGGTTTCCTCACCACCGTCACCCCTGGCTTGCGCAATAGAGATCTAGCTCTACAGCCGGATATCTGCAAAGCTGCTCAGGGACAATGTGCAATTATTAAAAGTGCTATGAAAATAATATTGAAATGAAAATTGTGGCCTGTCAGGCGAGGCACTTAGAACTAGGGATGGAGGGCCAAACTTAATATTCCTCAAAGCATTCTTCTTCTCTCACTCTCTCTATCCAAACCATATACATGGTTTAATAAAAAAAATTCACAGTACATCTGAAACATTTGTGGAGGTCATTTTTTGGAAATGGCCGTCAAATTCTTTTCTAAGAAGTATAGTTTTGTGATCTTTCCTGGTTGTTTTGATTCATTTTGGACTTTTTTTTTTTTTAAGGAGCACCATAATACCACGTAGGACCTCTTTTTTACATCATGGAGTCTGCAAGGTTTTCGGAAACATTGCTTTGGGATTCTGGTCTGTGTTGGATTCACATCTTAGTGGTGCGAATATCTACTACTACATAGAATATCTAGCATTTCCACCATTTCAGGCTTCTACCACATCCCAAAGGTGATCTAATGGATTCTGATCTGGTGACTAGGGAAGCCACTGAAGTACAGTCATGTTCAAACCAGTTTGAGACCGAGTGCTTCATGCTGCCTTGTTATCATGCTGGAAGTAGCCTTTAGGAGATGGCCCTAAAGGGACACACATGGTCAACAACAATACTCAGCCAGGCTGTGGTGTGCAAAGAATGCCTGGCAGGCATTACAGGACTCAGTGTGTGCCCTGTGCCCTGTAAGAAAACATTCCCCACACCGTTACACCACCCCCACCAGCCTGGACTGTTAACCCAAGTCTTGCTAGGCCGACGCTAAATTCTGATCCTCCCTGCATGTTACATCAGAAAATAAGATTCATCAGAGAAGGAGACAGGTGTCCAATCTACATCTGGAAACCTGCCCCCAACTGTAGCCCAAGATTCCTATTCTTGGCTACGAGAAGTGGAACCCATTGTTGTCGGCCATCCACCTAAAGGATTGACGTGCTGTGCGTTCTGAGATGCTTTTCTGCTCACCATGGTTGCAAAGAGTGGTTATTTCAGTTACCACTCGTGCCTGTCTTGAACATGGCCACTGTTGTATTATCAAAAAGGCACTTCCACCTACAGAACCAAAGCTCCAAGGATGTTTTTTTTGTTTGTTTTTTTTGCACAATCCTGTGTAAATTTCAGCCTGTTAGCTTCTACAGATCACGTTTTTTTTCAGCTTCAGAACTGGGGGGGGAAACTCTTAACCTGTATCTGCATTGCGCTGCTGCTGCATGATTGGCACATTGGCCATGAATTTGCAGGTGTACAAGTCTTCCTAATAAAGAGGTCATTGAGTCGCGAATTGATGGCCGCTCGAAAAGAGTGCTACAGGGACATGTTCTGTCTGGGATCCTGCAAGGATATCCAAGCTTGTAGTATCGGACCCAAGTTGTTGCCCAACAAAATGCTGATTTAAATAAAAGTATTAACTCTTGTGCTACTTCAGTATTTATTTGTAAAAGTTTTTTTTTTTTTTTTTTTTTTTTTTTAAATTAATAAAGCTACAGAGATTTACAGATTTCTTGCATGCTTGTGCTCTTTCTCAGAAGCCCACTCTAACGCCATGATGTTCGACTGCGTGTATCTGGAGCTCTCCGTCTCGTTGGATCACGGCACCAACGAGCTCCTGGAGACGGCGGTGAGGGCTGCCCGGGGCCACAGCCTGGGGCCTGGCTGGACTGAGGGATCACCCGGAGGTGGCCGTCGTGAAAGCCTTACCAGCAGGGCCAAGCGCTTCCTGTCAGGCCTGGTCCCGCGAGCACACCACGGGCGCGAGCGCATCCGCGAGCACGAGCGCCACAAAGGCAGCCGGATGCTGCGTCAGAAATCTCGCTCCTGTCACGACCTCAGTGCCCTGATGTAGGTGTAGAGATGGAGGAATACTCGTAGACAGAAAATAAAAGATGTAGTCCAATTTGTCAGGTTCAATCCAGGAAAAGCTGTACTATTGATTTGGTTTGGTATCATATATAGATTAAATATATATTTATTTGTGGCAGTCTGGGAAAACCACTTGACTATCGCTGTGGCTGAATTCTGGAAAACCAAAAATGCTGTTTTGTTTTGGGGTTTTTTTTTTTTTTGCGAATAATATACTTTGACAGCTTTATCTTACCAGTGGTCATCATCAAAACAAAGAAGGGCACTTACACACTCTGTACAGATGACAATGTATGTTTAATTAAAAGATGTATGTTGATGACAATATAATTTTGTTATTGCAACCGACAGAGCTGACAAATGCAGCGCGTGATATTTACCTCAGGTGATGACAGACGTGTAGATGGTGTGGGTAATCAAGACGAGAAGTCGTTTTCCGATCGAAACTTTCAAAAAATTTCTTTCAAATTTGGCAGCAGTGTCATTTTCCCCATCGGTAGACAAGGTTAGAAATGTCAAAGCGCATAGGTGTGACGTCTTTCAGTGGAATCGGAACGAAAGTTTTAAGTGCGCTTTTCCACCTTTTTCAATTTTGCGGGGCTTTCGAAAGCTACACCTTTCCGTCTTGTCTGAGATGTGTGCAAACAAACAAACCGGTTCAGGAAAAGTCTGAAATATTTTAACCATATTAAAGCGTTTTCCCATGCTGCCACACAGACACATTATATATATAACGCCAGACGTAGAAGATGAGTAGGGGAAGTTTACTGAAGCCTTTAATATTTTTGTTGTTTCATAAATCAATACTCAAGAGGAAAAAGGAAAGGCGGGGGAGGGGAATCAACTCATCACATACTTACACAGGCAGTTGTAGTGTAGCTCCTGCTGAAATTAGGCTGGAAGTGTACGACAGTATTAATAATTAGTGCATGGACATGTAGAGTTTTCATATACAGTAGTAGTTGACCTTCCCCAGATCAAAAGACACTTAGCATCTTAAAAATGGATTTTAGTGCCCTTAAGAATGTAGGGCATCATAAATAAATGCATCTTTTATGTATATATGAAGAAGTATTAAAAAATAATGGTTAGATTTGTAGGAATTACGAGCCCTTTAATAGTTGGGGTGTGCCTCTCTGATTAACATAACTTTATTCTTCGACGGACGTTTCGCTCGTCCTGTACACGGACGCCATTTATTTCATTTGACGGGCATGGTAATAGAAAGCTGAATGATCTAGAGCAATATGATTTGCCACGTGAGGATGTGGAAATGCTTTCACTTAAATAGTAATTTCACTTCAGTCCTTCGGTTTGACGCGTTGAAACTTACTTGCACTAAATGGAAAATGAACAGCACAGGCAGACAGACAAATCTCTGAGAAATATCTTTTTGTACTCTCTCAAGCTTTCGCTCTTACTCACTGCCGCCCTCACTCACTCACACATGCACTCGCTTTACCTCCAAGACTGCAACTAAACGTATGCCTGAATAATCGCTTGCAGTTAAACCGCATTCCACACCGACATGGATTATAGCCATGCTCCGAGAGCAACAAGCTCAACAAATATTAATACTTGCCTCTTTCTCACTCTCTGTGTGCATGTGCGCACACATTATATATATATATATATATATATATATATGGCAGTAAGGAAGCAATACTATGGAAGTCCTGTGTCTCTGAACTGTTTTCACACCCCTTTGTCAACTTTTGTAACACAGTTGATCAGGTCTGGCCATTTGCAGTACAAAAGATATTGGAAATTCCCAAAAATTGCAAACAGTCCACCCCGAGTCGGATTAGCTTGCTAACTACCTGTATTCAGAATTGCTGGATTGAAAGGGTAGTGTGAAGTAGCACATCAGATTTCTAAAAAAATTAGTTTTTCCAGTCATAGATGATCAGTTTAACTATAGTAATAACCAAGGAATTCTTGATTTTTTTTTTGGCCCCCCCACCAAATCATATTCATCCCCTCAGGAAAACCTGTGAACCTGGACGTCATTTAAGGAACAACAAATGGCCGTGATGGAGAATACCACTGAAAGCCAGTTGGAGGATTTTTTTCTTTTCTTTTTTTTTTTTTTACAAATATTGTTTTTATTACAAATAAGGTCACTAACAAAGATTCCCAGAGTTTGGCAAAGATTGGTCGCTAAGGATGTTGCTAGGGGCATAATTCAGGACTGGGCGGGTATTTTATGGAAAATTTCTAATAAAGTATGTTCACAATTCACTGTCGGTGAAATTGCATGTGCTACCTCAGGCTATCCCTTTAAGTTAAAAAATAATAGCGATATTTACACGCAGAAAGTTCCTCATATTCTGAGTCGGGTTACACTCGTGCTTAAGCTGTTGGGTTTTTTTCTTCTTTTTTTGGGTGTCCCGTTCAGATTTAAAAAAAAAAAAAAAAGAAGAAGAAGAAAAGAAAAAGAAAAAAATCACCTGCATGTAGTTCATGTCTCCAAGGATTGGAGATGGATTCCTTTAATGGTGTCTAGACCTCGACTTTAAAACACAGGCACTTGTGTTTAAGCCTTCAAAACATTAGGTAATATTAGTGTAATCACATAAACTCAACTCTGGATACAACCCACATAGAATAAAAGTCATGTCACGTAGTTGCGAAAGACGATGTCAAGCATTTAAATTGGTTTACGAACAGCTTTTTTCAGGCGTTTGACACCGCTTTAAAAGAAAAGAAAAGAATAGAAATCGCATTATGCACGTGAGATGATTTAAAAAAAAAAAAAAAAAAAAAAGGCTTTATAAGGATTATAATGAAGGGAAGTTAATGAAAGTGAACACAACAGAAACACTGGTGAAATGCAGGCTTTTTTGTAGTCTTTAAGCATTTTTTCCATCACTATAGCACTAGGTCACTCAATTAACTTCTCATTTCGGGTTCATAGCAAAAATGGGAAATTGTGACTTTAGAGCAGGGGTCGTCAATTGGCGGACGGTGGTCTTGATGCACACAGCAAGGTATTTCCGACTAGCAGCAGCAGCTAGAACTCAGAAAGGATAGAGTTGTTCCAGACTTTCCTCAACTTTTTATTTTACTTACTCTCTATGATCTGTTTTTAGGGGCACAGAAAAGTTGTGGACGAGAACAGAATGGTTAAAGATTGTTGGACAATGAAGTATGCTTATCCTCCATAGCGAGAGGTTCAGAGTCCATGGTGTTGGTCAAAAGTGGTAAGACGACGCCCCGCTATGAAACACAACATGAAACCACTCCGAATTGTCCAGTGTCTAAATCACCACAAAATGCATTTTTTTTTATGTTTAATCTTTAAAAAGTTATTGGATAGTGGCTTAATCAGCAAGGGATTTTACTCCATTTACCCAAATACCCCTGCTGTAGAGAAACAAACAGCATACCGTTACGTCCATGCCGTCCTGTTGTTTCATGTCCTTTCATTTAAACTCTTCCCTTTTTTTCTACATGACTGTACTTGAATTGAGCTCCAGGAGCATTGTTGTGGGGGCTGGCCACACACGCTTATGCAACACCCAAAACGTTCTGGAAACGTTGCTCTGAAGTCAACCTCGCAGTGTCATTTCATTGTCAGCTCATGCATTATTCACTGTTGATGAACGTTGCTCACAGTGTTTTGGGGGACAAAAGGGAAAATAAAGATAATTTGTACTCCTTTTTTTGGCTCGTGTCTGACTTTGTCTGAAATACATTCCTTGTTCTTTATGCACCTAAATGTTTTGCCTGCTCTGCTTGCTTTTGCATTGCCTGTGTTAGAGCAGTGTGTATAAAAAGCAACTGTTGCATTGTGGGCAAACACTGGACGATGCAGCCCAAAGGGCAGATGGTTGGGACATGAGGTGAGGTAGGAGGAGGAGGATGACGGATGATAGTTGCCTGGTGACTGTTGTCAAGGAGATGGAGTGTGACTCTCCTAAGCTTGACTTGGAATTCCTTACTATGGGTGATGTATGATCAAACAAGTGAAGTGGAATGACTGCAAACATCCATACCGCTTGGGCTATATCTTTCTGTAAAGCAGCATTATGACACGGTCTCTTAAAAGCACTGTGTAAACAAAAACATCTTAATAATATAACTGTGTAGAAGACAACTTTAATGATTAGTCATTCATTCACAGTCCTTCCAATGAATGGGTCAAAATGCACTTGGGGGTCATTAATCTACACATAATAACCCATAATGAACCCAAAGTGAACCTTCAACACCAGTTTGAGGTTGTGTGTACTCACAAACAGGGTTTTTCTTTATTTGGCTGCGTTCATCCTTCCTCAGTTCTGAGCAGTCTTTCCATTGCAGCATTCCCATAGCATGATGCTGACACTACCATGCTTCGCCATAGGAGTAGTATTAATAGAAGATATGCAATACCTTGTTTTTCCCCCAGACATAGTGCCAGGAGTTCAGCCCAAAGAGTTCAGTTTTTGTCTCCTCAGACCAGAGAGTCTTTTAAGTTCCAGCCATATGCTTTTTACACAGGAGTCACTTCTGTCTACCCACTGTACCATGAAGGCCTGATTAATGGGGTATTTCTGAGATGGGTGTCCTTCCAGCAAAGTTCGCCCATCTTTGCTGAGGACTTCTGAAGCTCTCAGAGTCATCATCGAGTTCTTTTTTTTACTCCATAATCAAGTCGTTTTTAGCTTAGTTACATTACAGCCAGCTCGGGAGTCCTGGTAGTTCAATACCTCTTCCATTTCAAAATGATAAATGATAAAAATCCAAGGTAGAAGAGGCAGAGACAGCAAATACTGGATCAAGACGTTGGCCTACCTATCGGAAGGTTGGGAGTTCAAATCTAAGCACCACCAAGCTGCCACTGCTAGGCCCTTGAGCAAGGCCCTTAACCCGCAACTACTCAGTCGTATAAATGAAATAAATGTAAGTCGCTCTGGATAAGAGCGTCTGCCAAATGACTGTAATGTAATGTATTCACATCATCAGATTTGGGCTCTGCTATGACAGTTTTGAGACTAACAAATCATTCATAAATATCCCAGCAATGCAAAAAACATTAAACAGAAGGTTGCTTGAAGATGAAGGAAAGAGAGGCTACCTAAAATGGGTAGCTTGTCTGACTATAAGCTTCATGATTGAAAGCAGTACAGTGTCTATTGAGACTTTTTCCTCTGTATGTAATTTTCATTTATATTAATTGCACTTGGATGATCACAAACAAGGCCAAGTCTGGTGCATTTCTGGCCTTTTCTGCACACCCTTTTCTTTTTTGGCTGTCCATATTGATTAATGGCCAAGAAGTCTCTCTAGTCTCACCGTAAACCTGTCCATTTATCATGCGACCAGCCTGGACTCAATTGCCCAATTAGTGATCCCAGAGTGCCGTTCTCATGGTGGTCTCATTTGCCTTATTGGCTCCTGAATGGGAAGGCAGGAGTGTGATGGATAGAACTAATTGTTGTAGAATAGTCCAAGTTCTACAGCTAAAGTTAAATTTATTGCCTTACCAACCCATGGCCCACCAGGAATTCACCCAATTCTCCCAATTAGCCACCCCGGAATGGAAACAGTGGTCATGAATTTAACCCATTAGCTTCCGTGGTCCCCATTTGAGGATCATGTACTGAATGGCATTTAAAAAAAAAAAAACAGATGGCATGTGCCATGATCCCCATGTGGGACTTTGACTGAAAATTGAAATTTCAGAAAAACTAAGTCGTATTTCTTGAAAGTAGATGTTTTTGTTACTATTTGGATGTAAATTAATAGAAATACATGAAAATTTTCAGAAAAAAATGATATATTTTCTTTCTCAAAACAGCAAACCGCATGCTAAGTGTTAGAGATTTATCCAAGTAATGAATTTACACTGATCTATAGTAAATAATACTATAAACTTGTAAAATAGCAAAGTCATATTTGGATGGTATTTTAGACGAAGTTTAAGCTAAACCTTCAATCTCATTAATTAGCTAATTATTATTCATTAGTTATAATATGATATAATCAGCTATATAGCTATATACAGAAATTGGGTTGGATATTATACAAATATATAATTGTGTTGTCTAAACAAGAAAATGTTTTGACTGTTTTGCATAAAAGATATATAATCAAATTGATCATACCATGCGACTTTTTTTTTTTTTAATGGCGATTTGCAGTACAGTGCTCTAAAGGTCACATTTCCATGAACGACGGTCACAAATGTCAAACCTCAAAGGTCCCGCAATATTGATTTTTTTAAAAACCTTGCCTTAAGCAACTAAGTGAGTAATGACATCTTAGATGTACAACATTACATTTACCAGAACTTCTGCTCCATATCGAGCCACTAGATTACAAAAGAGATTGAATTGAGTGCAATGAGGGGATATCCGAGACATCCTGGATAAAAAAAAAAAGAAAAGAACCACACCCTTTTGCGAGGCATACAATATGTGGAAATTCAATTTATTTCCAAATTGACATTACCGTTTGGCAAGAATATATCGTTACTCACCAAGGGCAAAACTGACAAAAAAAAAAAAAAATGAAATGGAAAAAGTTTAAGGTAAACATAGAATGCAGCTACTTGACAGGAATAACACTCGTAATAAACTATCTGGATTGACAATTAAAACAAAAAGAAAAAACAAAACAAACATACAAACTGAAATAAAGAGGAAAATATATCCGCCAAGATCATCATTCCTGGTAAGTACCTTCTCCCCCTTGTGGGCATTCTGCAACAGACAGGTTTGTTCTCAGGTTTGTGATCTTGAGTATCACAACTAGCAACATTCCAGCTACATCAACACTTTCCCCTTACTCTTGCGCAGACATATGGTGCCTCGGCGGCATGCATGGCAATCTGGTGCTTCCTCAGGTATCCCGCACTACTGAAGCACTTCTTGCACTTGCTGCAGTGATACATTGTCTTTACTTGGTGGTTCTGCATGTGTTGTTGTAAATTGCTGGAGCTGCTGAAGCTCTGTCCGCACTCTGAGCAGTTGTAGACTCTGGCCCCTGTATGGATCTGTTGGTGAATTTTAAAGGTCTCTTTGCGGATAAAAGTCTTGCCGCAGTCATCACAATGGAGCTCCGTCCTGGTTGAATGGGTCATCTGGTGGGATCTCAGAGTGCTGGAGCAGTTAAAACCCTGACCGCACTCTGTGCATCGGTGGCGCCTCTCGTTTTTGTGCATTTCTTCATGGGTTCGGAGATGGGAGGAAGCAAAAAAGCTTTTCCCACACTCACGGCAATGGTACGGTCTCTCCCCGGTGTGTGTTCTCTGGTGTACCTTCAAGGAAGGCATGTATCGAAAAGCCTTCTCACACTCAGAACACTTGTAGTTTCTTTTTTCCGAGTGGACCCGCTGATGGACCCTCAGCTCTCCCGACGATACAAAATGCTTCCCACACTGATCACAGCTGTAGGGCTTTTCACCTGTATGAATGCGTTCATGAGTCTTAAAAGAATTCTGATACTTGAAAGCTTTGCCACAGTGACTGCATTTGTATGGCGTGTCACTCGAGTGGATCTTCTGGTGCGACTTGAGGTGATGGGCTCGTTTGAAGCTACTGTCACAGTCTGGACACTTGAAAGGCCGGGCTTCCTGATGGATTATTTGGTGAGTGTTAAGGCTCTGCTTCCACTTAAAAGCCTTCCCACACACTGAGCAACTGTAGGGTGTGTCCCCTGCATGTTTGCGCAAATGAATTTCCAGACGAGCCTTCAGAACAAAGCTCTTATCACACTGATGGCAAGCAAAGGGCTTTTGTCCTGTGTGACTCGCCTTGTGTACCCGCAGGGCCAGCGATGTATGGAAGGACATTCCACATTGGTCACACTGGTACAGTTTGATCCCCATATGTCGCTGTATATGCAGTTTTAGCGTGCTTCGCCTACCAAAGCTTGCTCCACATAAAGAACAGGGGAAAGGATTCTCTCCAGTGTGGCTTCGTTCATGGCATATCAGGTCTTTCTTCCTTGCAAACTTCTTTTTGCAATAGGAACAATGTAGTTGCCATTCGTCCGAATGTAGCCGCTGATGCAAACCTAGTTCCTTCTTCCTAGTATATCGCTTTCCACAGGTGGAGCACTCGTATGGCCGCTGTACATTGTGAGATTTCTGATGAGTTTTCAGGGCTGATTTGCTTTCAAACGTTTTGCCACAATCAGGGCACAGATTGGCTCTTAAGGCTATTAAAGAACATGGGGCACTTGAAGGATTCTGGGCTTTCGCATCCATTGGGTCCATACTCATATTTAGTACATCGTCAGAGGATTTTCTTGCAGTAGATCTTAAATCAGAAGAAAGTAATGCAAGCTGACCTTCGTCTTATAATCTGAAAAGTTGCCAATTATGTTAAGGTTCCAGGACACACCAAGCAATTCAGGACTCATCCCAAGATAGATGATGAGGTATGAGCAAAACAAACATCATACATACCTGCATCTTCTGGGATGCTTCTAAAAATACAGAACACAACCGTTTAATATTTGGCTACATTACAAGACAAGGTCAAATTACCCATCATTACAGCAGCAATACTGAAGAACTTTACCATTAAATGAGTGCCATCCTGTGCTTTAAAGGAAAGTGTGGCTGCTTCCTGGATGTTAAAACAGGCTGAAATCTTCAGCTCTACTGGTTCATATTTCATCTCCTTTGTAGTGCCATGCTTTTCACATCCCTCTGAAGTCACAGAACTTGCTACTTTCTGAAGCCACACCTTTGGTTGTGTCTGCCAAAAACAGTTTGATGTTGTATATGGATGCTAATGCTTTTCTTGACCAAATGCATTCTGTTTTCATTCCTGTTAGAATATTGTTGCTACTAGGGTTGCACCGATACCGATACCAGTATCGAGTATCGGGCCGATACTTTGATAAAATACTCGTACTTGTCCATAAAGTGCCGATACCATGAACCGATACTCCTATTTCACTGATCGCTTTACTAGGCA
>JAQMCW010000001.1:19706847-19716944 GCA_030068335.1 Chrysichthys cranchii
AAGCAGAATGATTAGTTTATTGTTGGCCTGGAATAGCCTTCTGTTAATCATTTTTGTATTTAGCTTATTGTACTCTGTAAAAGAGAAAATTAAACCTGCCTCCAAATTGATTACACTTTCATGGAAATCCAATTTAAGAAGTATCGGAATCGGCGAGTACACAAATAAAAATACTCGTACTCGTATCGGTTTGGAAAAAAGTGGTATCGGTGCAACCCTAATTGCTACCTTCATGAGCACATGCTGGTCCACATGGTCCAATGATAAAATCCTCAGCAATTAGATCAGGGTGGACAAATCATGAACCCAGGTATTCAAGATAAGCATATTGTTCACAAGGGTGTTTTTTTTTTTTTTTTTTTTAATTCACTTGTTCAATAGGCAGAGAAAGAAAAACTCTACTTCATACTGATTGGCTAAGAAGTAAACATATCATTTGATTCCTGGGTTTAAATATAACATGGTCACATTGGGTCATACGTCTCACAAAAGCACCTATATGTGGTGGCATAGCACTACTTTGCAAACCCCATCACCTGCTACATTACACCCAAACAAACCAAGGATGTTTTCTGGCTGTCGGCAGGTACTACCAATTTACTAAGTATATTAATTAGCTTGAACAAAAGCTAGACAAGCTTTCCAGAATCAAGAATACAAAGGGGTGTGGATATAATAGTCCTTTTGACAATACTGACATAAAGAAGACCCTTCATTATTATTCTAGCTTTGGTTGTTTACACGGAAGCTGGCATAAAGTCTCCCCGGTGTGTTTTTACATCGTTTGTTGGCATTCCGGACACAGAGTTGTGATGTGAGCATCAGCAGCTAGTATACGAATAACATACTAAATGTCAAATATTCTCAAACCCAAACCAATCTGCTGAGCAGGGTGTTTGTACCATCAGACATATGATGAAGAGAAACTGAAGAGAAGAGAAGCGTGACGTGATTAAAGGCAGGAAGGTGCACGGACCTTAGACACCCACAAGGGAAGGGTTTCCACAAGGGAAGAAACTGAGCTTGTACATGGGGTTGTTTGGACTTGTGGTGGTTAAACTACACACATCCCTTTCCTGCAACGCCGTCTGTTCCTTTTACACAGACGCCGATCATTCTGGGTCAGAGGTGGAACAAAAAGACCCCATTCCAGATCCGGACCTTTTACATAGAAGAGCAAGTTGGGAAAAAAAGTGCCACATTCCTGCCTTGAACAGGCTAGGTAAAACGGGCTAGCAACTAAACTGGGAAAACTATACCTCTAATGCTAACAGAACATGGTCACCCCACCCAAGTAACCATGAAGACACTCCAAGGCAAATTCAAATACTGTGTAAACTGTGAGATACTTCATTGCCAGAGTCATTACCTGGAAAGAAGGAAGACTACAGCCAAGAAAAGTCACCCTGCTCAGGGGTTCAAGTACTTGCTTATTTTCCATTGTCTGCATTAATGCACATAATTAGCTAGTCATATAATTCTTAGTTACACTTTCTAGCAGTTAATTGGACCTCCAGGCAAGAATAACATGGGACGGGGCAAGCACACTGGAGCTTTCACCTACCTGCTGGGCTAGCTAATGAATTATTCATTTGCCCACCCCTGTGGGAGGGTGGCATAACAAGCTCAGAGTCACTCAGAATGTCAGAATGCATTTAGACGGAAAAAGGTCTTCTAAAACTAGTACTGTATTTGTTTTTAAGGTATCAAATACGTGGTCAAAGCTTAATTCAGATTTTCCATGATTACATTTTCAGCCAAACTGTTGTTAAGGCAAGACAATACAAGTAAAAATGATAGTTTTGGTCATAAATGGTAGCTTTTTTTGGATTTTTGGATAAACAGCATCGATATTATGTCTTCTCTTAACCCTGAAAAACCCAGAGGGTTAGCTAAACGTTAGGGTCAAATATGACCCCAGGGGTGCTAGAAGAGTTAAACTCAACCCCTCCCCAAATGATCTCTACAAGCCCTGCATCCATGGACTTCTGCACATTCGTTCCCATCTCTAATCAGTAGCAAATTATGGAGGAATCGTTGTTTGTTATATCTGTTGCCAAAATCTTTGGCAAAAACTATTCACCTGTAGTGCCTTGCCACAGTTATCATCATATCTATAATGAAAATGATGTTGCAATATTTGGGAAAAACCAAACATCATGAAGGATCCACCCATAGTCTATAGTCTATATTAGATTTACCAGACCGATATAGGCTTTTGTAGATATCTAAATGTATCATAAATTTGTCCTTTATGCTCTTTTCTCTTTAAAGATTATTACAAAAGGTATTAAAAAATAACCAACCAGCTCAAATATGCACTCACCATTTCACCTTCGGCGTCCCCCATATGGAGATCTCCACTGTTTGATACGGACATCTCAGTGCTCACATGTTCTAAAGACACCTTACACAACATCTCTCTCAGGCAAACAGGACATTTCAGAGACTGTGTCATCTCCCAGTAACTTTGCACACAACTTTTACACAACCTGTGAGAACATCTTAACACCACAGGATTCTTTAAACAACCCAAACAAAAGAAACATATGTTGTCTCCAGGGGGAATTCGCCTTCGAACTCTCCCCATGTCCCCACGCGATGGAGAAAAGGAGGTTTTGAAAAGACAACACAACACTGTTCCTGCTACAAGCACGAACACACACTCACTAATTACTGACAGGTTTGATTTGCTGCTTATTTATGACTGCATGTGCATGGATGTTCTTCCTCTGGGCCTACCTCTTGGACTAGTAATGTCAGCACCACCTTCTGGAGAGGATGACAAGTATTGCTCATAATTGTAGGGGTTGTCTAACTTTTTCTACCCCCTTGTCTTCCTGAATGTTCCTGGCAAAACACGTTAGTTTGAAGTTCTGTATAGGTCAACATGTCTTTTCGTTATTTAGGTTTTGCATTAAACCCATTAAGTTACCAGTCAAGAAGCTAGGAATCACTTTCATAGAGATAGGTTGTAATTTCTACCACAAATAAAAGTCCTAGGACTACACTATTTCCCCCTTTTCTCACCAACAAGGAATGGGTTCCAGGCGCCAAATTTTGAACCAACTGGAACATCTGCATGAAAAGCAAATTGGCTTGGAACCTGAAAAGCTCATTCCCAGCTGGATGCTGGAACACAGCTCGAACCCTGTTTTTTTCCAGCGTGTACCGTGATGACATCAGTGGGCGTGTCATTAGTTTGGAGAGGAAGCAGAGCACAGCAACAGAGAATGCAATGGAAAAGGATAAATCTGCAATAACAGAACAAAAGCTGGCAGGTAATCCATGCGAACCGCCATCTTGCTTCAACTGTTTACTTCCCTTGTGCATAGTGCAACAACCTCCAGTGATGACGCATTCTTGATTACAATAGTTCCACTCAAAACTGGTGGAAACGTGGTCTGGTTTACTAACTGGTGCCAACGTTCAAAGAATCCTGAATGGAACCAGTAGAAGAACCTGTTCCTTGGTGGTGGAAAAGGGATATTTGAGAACCACTGCCCTAAGCCATGAATTCTGAAGATGGTGCAATGAAAGATCTCTGAAATTGTCATCATTTGTAACTTGTAATTACAAATAATATTCACTCAGGTTTTAGAGAGTTGGTTCACTTGCTTTTACTTGACTTTGGTACCTGTGCTAATTTAATATAGGATGTTTTACTTTTACTATGAGTTTGATCCATAAGGCTTTTGTGCTACGAGGCCTGCGTTCATAATTCCAGTTCATCCCAAAGGTATTCGGTGTGGTCGAAGACCTGAGTCTGCAGTCAACTTGTGTCCTTCCACTCCATCCTTGGCAAACCATGTCGTCATGGAGCTCACTGTGTAAAGGGGCATTGTTATGCTGGAACAGGTTTAGGCCTCTGAGTTCCAGTGAAGGGAAATTGTAATGCTACAGCATACAAAGATGTTCTATACATTTGTGTGCTCCCAAGCTTGGGGAAGGGCCATACATGGACAAGTTTCCATATGCTTGTAGCCACATAATGTACCTCAGGGCTCTATTTTAGGCCCAATTATATTTAATAGCTAGGATATATATATATATATATTATATGTACATACAATGTTTTTTGTTTATAGTGTATAGTGTCTTAACTTTATGTATACGATACACAAAATTACTATATTGCAGTACTTTTCTGATTGGTGAGAATAGTTTTCTGTAACAACAGCTTCCACAATAGCTCCAAAATTTATATTATTGCACTCATTGTAATATATTAGCATTTCTATAGCATCAAGTCATTCATAAAGGCTTGGATAGCATTACATAATTTAAGCTGATAATAAACAAACGTGCCACTATTGTACAAAGAAAGGTGTGTATAATTTTGGATATGGTGAAGTGAAAGGAGATGTTTATCTAACATCTCCAGTGTCGGCACTTTGACGTCTTTTCATGTCAGTTCCTCAGACAGCCTCTGTCCAAATCTTGATGTTATTTTCGTCTCATTTCCTAAATTTGACAGTGAAACGCTGTTGAGGAAAAAACGTCAGACAGATCAGCTAAATCAAAATCCTTTCTCTCGAGTAAGAAGCTGGAGATTTGCACACTTTTATCTCCACACATTTGCTGATTGCTGCAATTCCCTGGGAGACAGCTGCTCCTTTTATCTCATCTACAGCTTGTCCAAAATCTTGCTGCATCATTTTTATATAATGGTATAAAAATAAATAAACCCAGCAAGACCAAACCACAATCCCCCCCCCCGCTTTGGTTTCAACATTCAATATAGAAATAAAAGCTTACTTTTGTATATTTAAGGTTCATTAGTGGTACTCAAGAGTCCAATTTTGTATATTAAAGTTATTTTGAAAAAGGTATATTATATGCACTATTTCAGGTGAATGTTAAGGTGAGAAACTCTAAACCATTCAGAGCTCTCCAATTAGTTGCTATTAGGCCCTTTAATTTTTACATTAAATTGTTTGATAATTTTGCAATGCATCTGATTTGACTGAAAGTGCTTACAGGTTATACAGTTGAACCTCTCATTAATGCACTAATTGGGGGCAGAGGTTGTCCATTGACTTGAATAGTCTGATGATGTGAAGTGTTTTAATGTGGAGGGTCACGCATGCCACAGCCACCTAGCGTACAATTGCTGAACTACTGGACGCAATGCAGTTCGCAACACCCAGGATTTTTAAACTTGTCCACTTGCATCTGATATCCGTTAACCAAGAGATTCAACTGTATTTAATAAGAATGCAATCATCTATTCATAGTGGAGGAGGCTGATTTTCTTTACGACATGCTGTCCAGACAGCCAAAGATGCACATTTTCCTTTATGCTCAAATAAAAAAATATTTATAGATTAGCACAGATTTATTAAGGACTTGAATCAAGTGGATTCACATGGGCACATGTGACTCGAAATGTACAGTGCGACGTGATGGCCAAAGAAAACAAAAAAAACAAAAAACAATTGAGAGCAAGAAGAAGGAAAAACAAGAAGCATCTCCTGCATGTAGTACAAAATTCAAACTTGACAACCATTTCTCCATAATGCACAGCATGTCCCCAAAGCATATCCTGCTCAGTCCACATCACGTTTCCATATCTTCACTTCTGGAGGCTTTGTGATTTAACGCCAGGACGACAAATACCCAAACTTTTTAAATACAACTCAACATCTCGGTATGTGATCAGTCATCTAAGAAGTCGTCGTCCAGGTTGACGTCTGTAGTGTCGATGTCGTCCAGCTCTAGGTTGTCCAGGTCGTCCTCCAGCTCCTCCAGAGTCTATGAGCAAAACCAAAGAGGAATTTTTAATACTCAATGTGTTAGAGAAATAACTGAATTAAAAATTAAGACTACGGATTTATCTGCATCTGCTATAGGCTTTAAGTGTCTCTTTAATAAAGCAGTTATTTAGAGTCATTTTAGGATCTGCATGCTGCATCTTATCTGCAATACCAATTTAATTAAATTTGCGCACCTTTTCTCTAAACTTTGCAATGTCTTCCTCTTCATCTTCATCTTCATCTTTAGCAGGTACAGGCTGCGGAGGAGCCACGCTAACTACTGGAGCAGCTACGGGAGCAGCCATAACTGGCGACACGTCACCTTCTGCTGTAGCCTTCTCAGGTTCGGCAGTCTGCTGTGAACATACGCAAACACACACTGAGTTTATTTCCACCTCGAAAATCCAGGGTGCAATATTTATCTTTGTTGAGAGCTCAGAATGTCATGAGGAAAAACGCAAAATCCAGTTCTGCCGTTTCGGTTTCTGTGCTTGGTCGGCCATGGAGTGCTTTCAGGGACACGTTTATGTTGCAGAACAATAAAGCGTTAGCTTTCTCCTAGAAGTGCATGCTGTGCTTGCTGTAGGGCTCATGGACAGTCTTGTGAGCAAAAAGGTCATCGGAATAACTGTGCCACTGTGGAAACGTACCAGTGTATGTGTGGGAAGAACGCTTTTGGGTTCGTAACCGCTGGCTTCTTCTAGCACGTTCCGCTCCTCATTGGGCTAGGTGGACACGGATTCAGAAAGTTAGCAATGAAACAGAGATTTATTTTTTCACTTGCTTCATTTAAAAAACTTTTATACCACAAATGTGCGGAATGCTCAATTTTGATTGCTCGGAAAGATCCGATTCATTCATTCATCTAAGAGTAGCGGGCATGCTAATGCTAGTGAGGATGAAAGCACAGTGCTAAGCTCTCTCACCGTGACCAGTGGGTAGTCAGTAGCAGGTCTTTTCTTGCCCAGGCAGGTCTCTTTGAGGTACTGCTCAGCCACGAAAGCCTCCTTCAGCCCAGGGAACAAGTTCTCGTACTCGGTGGGGTCGGCCAGTGACTCCGCGGCTTTCTGGTTTACTTTTGACAGGCTCTCTCTCCACAGCTTTACCACTCTGTTAGCATCACATAACATCCCACATGTTCAAAACAATCCACATCAAAGCATTATCTTGGTTATCGACATATTACTCCTGTTGACCCTGTGTCTGAGGCCTATGATTAGATTGGCCACTAGGAGGCAGCAGTGTGAAAACAAAAGAAGGCAGCCAGAGTGTTTGAAATTCAAGTACAAGAAGTAATTATTGAGTGTGTGATGTGGAGCACCTGGACACTTGGCTGGGAAGGTAGGTGCGAGCGAGGAAGGCGGCCTCAGGCAGGCGATTGGTCCTGATCAGAAGTTCCAGACATTGGTCCAACCTCGAGGTAGAAGCAGCAAAATCAACACATGTCCATGAATACATGTTTGTCACTGTTTGAAACCATGTTTTCTAGGTGCATTAGGTAAGACCACCCTCCCATTAACTTCATGTCCCTGCCCCTTTTCACAAAGCTCCGCCCACAGGAGCTCAGTTGGTGCTGGATTTCTAATATTATTTAAATATTTCCTTCCAATGTTATGCAGTCACAGGAGTAGGCCGTAAAGAAGAATAAATCATTAAAATAATAAGAAAATAAATGTGGGAAACAGTGATAAAAATTAAGAATATCTAAAAACAAACAATAATAATAAAAAAAGAATATGAAAATAAGTGTCCCCCCCCCCAACTACACCCACATTCATACTGTGCATGCGCAAGTCCACGTCACTGACACGTGAAAAGCAAAAGCTATACGGAAACACAAATCCAAAAGAAATACGGAAAAGCAATAGGAATATGGGAATAACAACAGCAATAAAGAAACACATTTATTTTCATATTTCTTATTCTTATCTTATTTTTTTATTTATTTATCCCCCCATACACTTAGTCTTATTTTATTTATTACCCCCACACACACATTTATTGTCTTATTATTTTAATGCTTTATTCTTTTTATGGCACTCCTGCGACTCCATATAATGTAGCTCTTAAAAGAAAAAATATACTCACTTCCCCTGCAAGAAGTAGGTCATGAAAGCGACGTTGTTCTTGCCGTCCCGTTCAGCTCCCTCGGCCAGTTTGCTCACCATCGCGGCGTTGCCAGAGGCTGTAGCCAACAGCAGCAGGCCTCCATAGTCCTGAGCGTGATGAAGGCACTCCTGTGCCAAGCCAAACTGGCACTTACTGATAGCCAGCTCTGCCAGCTGCTTCCACTTTTGCTCAGACTAGATGGGGGGAAACAATTATATTTCACTATGTCCATAACCATGTATTTATTGCTCAAGGGTGGAACAGAATTAAAAAAAAAAACACCCTGAAGCATTTCTCGAGCTGGACAAATCTCACCTCTGCTTCTACTGCTAGCTGATAGCCAATCTTCAGTTCTCCTAGCTGTAGAGCAAGCTCAAACCTGTGTTCGGGGTCAGTGGACACAGCTAGTGCTTGCTGTTTGAAACCCTACAAAAATAAAAGATAATTAAAAAAACACGCCATTTTAAATTGGGGGGGGCATTAAAAGTCAGCATCATGTGAAGTCACACCTGCTTCTCCAGGAAGTGGGCCACCCTGGTCCTCTGCTCTTTTGGAATGGTGGGGAGCACTTTGTCAGCCATGGAGAAGTCGCGCCGCATGACAGCCGTCTGGTACTCCAACACTGACACCAACAGCGAGTAACTGACGATGTTCAGCTCCTTGTCTCCCAGGTATAGTCGATCATCTTTAGGGATGTAACCCAGCAGGTACATGGTCCTGAGGAGAACCGAGGATTCGTTTATGAAACACAAAAGAGAAAAGCGGTGCAGTAATCACCTCAGCTACCAAGCAGATTTCTGTTTCTGTGACATTCAAGAAATCCACGAAATTGTCTACGGAAACGCACCTGTCCAGGTGAGCAATGGTGACGATCTCGCCTCCGACGAAGTAGTTTAGCCGGTTGACAGAGCTGGTGTAGATAAAGCAGTCTCCCACCCACAGACCTGTCTTCACAATCTCCTGTATCTCACCCTGGACCTGCACACATGCATACACACAAACTAGTCAGCAAACTCGGTGTACCAACATGATTACTCACTGCGATTCTGATATCACGTTGTACCCTGACATCATATTGTAGCTGACAAGTAGGTTCCTACTTTTTCCAAACTTTTCATCATTAGGTATAACTGGCTTAAACCTTTAAACGATCGGTAAGAGGTGGACTAACAAGTGTGTACACGAACGATTAATAAGAGACGAGATGTCAAGAGGTCACCATATGACTGAGTGAACACTGACCTCAAAAGCATCCTCGATGCCGTCCTCAGTAACCCCCTCGTTGGACTCTTGCGATGCGGCCACTTTGTCCGCCAGGTAACGCAGGATGAAGAACGACTCCTCGGTTGCGATGCACACCAGCTCTCCAGAGTCTGACCAAAAGATCTGATCATGTGCATGAGAAAAGGAAGGTCATGTAGGCACATAGAAATATATCGCCGACTTAAAAAAAAAAAAAAAATCTGATAGATATTTCATAAACCACAGGAACCAGCAGGAAGAATTACATGTTTGGGCTGGATTTCAATGCGGCGAATCAGCTCGGTGTTCTCCCAGTCGTAGAAAGCCAAGCCGTTCACGGACCTGACACCCAGCAGGAAGCCACCGTAGATACCTGAAAGGAACAACCACAACAACTAAAAAAATCTCTATGTATCAAAACATTTCCTTTACAGTTGTACTTCACCCGAATGCATTAATTGTTTTATTTTTGGTGACGTAAAGCTGTTGGCTTAAATCACAAAGCCTCCAGAGAACCATTGTGTTCCTGAGCAAAGAACCCACAAGTGCTTAGCTCAAGTATAAGTCAATGTCTAAAGATGAAAAGAAGAATTACCCTCCGCTCCAAAGTCAGGTTTGAACGACTTCTTTTCCTTAAAATTCTTGAAGATTTTCACCACGCTGTTGCTTTCTCTGATCGCATACCTGTGCATGAGAGGACATTTTTTAACCTGGCTCAAAGGCCACAGCTCTTTTAATGCTTCAACAACAATGTCTCTTTTATAGAAACTGCAGAGACACTACTACTCAGACCTGAACTCTGAGCAGCTGTTATAATGAGTACGCATGTATCTTAAGAATCACTTACTCAGAAGAATCATGGGCCCACACAAACTCCTGAGCTGAGCCAAAGCTCTTGTTCCTCAGAGCCATGGCTGTGTAGATGATATACTCGCCGTCTCCGCAAACCACCACGAACCTGGCAACAAAGCCACATATTCACAGATATAG
>JAQMCW010000001.1:19717161-19727379 GCA_030068335.1 Chrysichthys cranchii
ACCGTCCACCTACGCCAGCGACTACGTCTCCACTGCAAAGGGAACGTGCATTAAAATCATCTGTTTATTTCATTTAGGATTATTTTTCTATAATTAAGGTGATTTTAATTTTATTCTATGTTTTATTGCCACATAAACCCATAATACACTCTAAAAACATGTTTGAGGGCTGAAATACATTAATTGTATTTACATTCATATTTTCATAAACAGAGTCTCGGAATGAATTAAGTTTGCTACCTGAGGGTCCACTGTACATGTACATATACATGCATATACACACACACACACACACACATATATATATATATATATATGATGTGATGTCACTTGGAGGATCAACTGGACTTCAGTATTAGTGATATTACTGCACCGCACAGCATGCTTTTGTGCACACTGACCTTCCATTCGGGTTGTGCTGAATAGTCTGGGGGTAGATCTCACAGCTGCCCATGTCTTTGACGGCTAATGGGAGCCTCTCTCCGTCTTTAATCTCCGTGTCCCCCATGGCCTTCAAGTTGGCCTGCTGCACCTCCGAATGCTTGGCCCAGATTATCTTCCCGTTGGTATCCATGGACATGGCAGGCTCCTCTCGACCAAGCTAACAAAGAAGACCAAAAAAACCAAACCAAATCTATACAGTGAAAATAAGAGGAAGCAGTTCCAGCTATAATTTGCACCATCATGTAGTTTAATATTTACTATATTTTATCATTATTCCTCATATACGAACGGAGAATCAAAAAGCAAAGGCAATTTTACAATTACACGATACCCAGGAGAGCAAACGACATAGCATGGAGTGGAGACGTCCGTCTTCTCCAGCAAAGAAGAAATTTAATAGTCAGTCCGCCCCCAAGAAAATCATGTTAACGTTCTTTTAGGACATGAAGGTTCCTATTCTGGTGCATTTCCAAGCCCATGGGCAAACAGTGAGCAGTGCAAATTACTGTGCATTGCAGCGAAATGAACTTCAACCTGCAATTCGCAGCAAAAGAAGAGGAACGCTGTCCAAAACGGTCTTGCTGCTCCATGACAATGCACATCCTCATACAGCAGCAGACAGTAGAGACAACGCAACGGCTCGGGTTCTAACGTCTCCCATGTCCTCCTTACAGCCCGGATCTGGTGCCGAGCCATTATCACATCTTCGGTCCACTGAAGGAGGCGCTGCACGGGCACAGATTCACTTCTGATGATGAAGCAAGGGAAGCGGGGCTCACCTGGCTTCGGGAGCAGGCGAAAAACTTCTCTGCAGGAATCCAGAAGCTCGTCGAACGACACAACTAATGCATCGTCTTGCATGGGGACCGCACGTTCAATTTCTCAGTTACTTCTATTAAAAGGCATCAAGTGGATTTTACCTTTACTTTTTGATTCTCCCTTGTATATAGAATATATTATCCAGATATGTGCGGATGCACGTTGCATACTTTAATGATGATGCTGCCTTCGTCATAACCAAGTGCCACGTTGTTGGAACCGCGCAGGCCACACACACACCACACCCGCTCCATGCCGTAGTTCAGCGTGCTTTCCAGCCGGTAGGTGCTGGAATGCCAGATGCGCACTGTGCCTAAACACGGGTCGAGAAAAGCAACATAAAAGACTCGGAGCGGTTCTCCGTGGTCCTTAGGCATGTTACATTCTGTGACTGCTCTGCGGTCACCTTACCGTCCTCGGATCCTGTCACGATGATCGGCAGCTCGGGGTGGAAGCTGACGCATGACACGTTCTGGGCGTGCCCCTCCAGCGTCTGCACGCATGTCTTATTCTGCGGGGGAAGAATTACATGACGTGAGCTTGGCCGCAGAGAGACGAGGAAGCCCGCGTGAACGCCTTTGGGTGGAAAAGAGAGAGGTTCTCACTTGGTAGTCCCAGATCTTCACCAGCCTGTCGTCGGCTCCTGAGATGAGATACGGCTTATCCCCGCCGCTGTAATAGTCGATGCAGTTCACGCCTTTCTCATGGCCCTCCAGGGTGAAGTTGGGGGAGGACGAGCCCAGCTGCCACACCTGCAACAATAGGAATGAGCAAGCCTTAGTTTGGGTCGTAAAGTCTTGATACATCTGGGGTCCCCAAACTAAAAGTTTTGTTACTTGATAAAATTGAAAAAAATAAATTAAAATAAATAAATTAAAACAAAAACAAACAAATAAATAAATAAATCCTGAAAGCTCTGTTTTGTGAACCGGTCTTCTGGATTTTCTATATTAAATCAACCATTTTTACTGTGAGATCAGGGTTTTCCATTTGATCCAATGAACCCGCGGCGGATTTATATATTTATTTTTATTTAAAGAGAAACAGCTCATCGGTATGTATGATGCTGCTGCTGCTGCTGCTGGTGAAACCGCTAAACGTTTGATCTTGAACTGAAACCTGGTGGACTGGGATCTTCTTGCTTGGACTGCCGACTTATTGGGAATCACATTTAAATTTTAAAAGAGCATAAGGAACCCAGGTTGTCGCTCTCATCGCACCACCCTGGTGGAGATTATTCCAGGAGGAAAAAGAAAAAAAGAAAAAAAAAAAAGAGGACACGACGTGATGTCCTCGTGCCCATTTGCAGTCTCAACGATTCCGGCAGCAGTTCTTTGGTATGAAATCACCTTGATGGTTCTGTCCAGCGACGCGCTCGCAAACTGGTTGTTGTCCTTGGGGTTGATGACGATCTGCATGACGTAATGCGTGTGGCCCTCAAACACCTGACTGCACGACCATTTCTTCTCCCAGTCCCACAACTTAATGAGCATATCATCTGAAACCACACACACACACACACACGCACACAATGAGCTGCGATGTCACGTTTACACGTTGCAGAATTTACATAAAGTCTCTTGCTACACACAGACGCGTGTACGTACCGCTGCTAGTAAGGATGTAGGGCTGAGTAGGGTGCACTGCGATGCATCGGATGTAATCCGAGTGGGCCTCGAACATGTGCACCCGCTCTAATGTGTTGTAGTTGAAAACCCGGATCTGCATGTCATCCTGGAAGACGGAAGGCGTTTACCCGTGAGACCCGATCACAGATCTGACGTGAAAGCACTCGCCATGCGCAAAACCCTATAAATATTCGTGCCGTGATTATGATTTGCATGGTCAACACCACACTTACCGCTCCAGTTATCACCCAGTTCTTCCTCGCGACAAACTTTGCGGCTCTCACCGGCAGGTCGCACACCTCGAACGTCTTCACCAAAGTCTGCAATTGTAGAAAACAATACGGTTCAATACCGGCTGCCGTGTTCCCGGACCTGGGAACTTCCAGAGTCTTCTGGATAGACCCTGGGAACGCAGCAGAGTTCACCAGATGGATTCACAACACAACTCCGCCCCTCCCCCACTTTCTTCGACCGTTAACACTCACTTGTGTTTCGTGGTTCCACACGCACACGCTGCCGTTGTAGAGACTGGCCAGCATCCATGGCTCGGTGGGATGGAGATCGACGCTTTTCACACGGTCCGACCGAGCCGTCAGCTTGCGCTTGATGTCCAGCCTGAGAGGCTATGGGAAATAAAATGGGAAAACATGAGAGAGAGAGACAGAGAGAGAGAGAGACAGAGAGAGAGCGAGAGCGAGCGAGCATGATAGGACCATCATATGGTAGTCAAACCACCCCAAAGATCTGCTTTTCTTTGGAGCGGTGCAATATTTACCATATTTATCACCCACTCTTACTCCGTCATTGATTAGTTTCCTAGTACCGTACAACCTAAAAGTGGTTTAGTTTAGTCCTTCATCCAACAGACTTCAATTACTTGCCTGATATTAAATTAGAGTTGTGCGTATTATGCTAATCTGCACCCCGACGTTATTTTCGGACTTTACTGTTTGCGCACTGGTATCCCCCATAAAAATCGCTTCAGAATGGTGGGATTAGTCTTATTTACAGTATTCCCGTTGATGACATCATCAGGGACAACCAATAATATTACCTTGTTTGCGAGTTTTCCAAATCGGTTTTCCCAAAGTGTTACAGGAGTGTGTTGAAAATTTGGCTCATAAAAATAGGACATAATTTTGCCGAAGGAGAGTATAGACTTTATCTAAACTCTAATAGACTGTTATAATATATATCTGAGAACAAATATACCAAATATTAAGTAATTTGAATGACTCGCACATATGTTTTTATCTCCTGCAAAATGTGGTGTCCTGTAATTAGACCGGGCTCTGTGTAAACTGTGTACTGGCCATCAGTCGGGAATGTGGAACTTCACATCACCGAAAAAAAACTAAAGGGAGATGAAAATGTCAGAAAGAAATTGGAGACAAAATTAAAAAAGAGAATACTGGATTATAGTGTTGATTTTCCTGAAGTGGACGAGGACTGTAGACTTGTTGTGGAGGAGATTCTGGGTGAAGATAGTGGGCAGACGGATTTGTCATTTGATTTGTCTACAAGGAATATTTCCTGAAAATTTCATGGTGAAAATCTTAATTTTTTTGACAGGAGTTATGAAAAATGTGAACAAATCACTTATTTCAGTCACAGCTTTTTTTCAGTTTCAATGGAAAAGAAGGTGAAAAAATGGCCCTCATTTTCAGACAGTTAAATGAACACGTCCTCAATCTTCAACCTATGAACATCATTTAGGTAGTATTTTAAACCTTTTTCCCCCCAAGCTCTTTCCAACAACAGTGACCCATCATTTTGTCTCGCATCCATTTTGAAAGTTTTAGTCACATACCTAGTAGTTGTGTGAATTCTGATGCTTGTACAGATGCTTGTGTGTGTTTTGCTTTTACAGAGGAAGAAAATGGGGACTAAATGTTAAAATGAAACTAAAAACACAGTAATGGTAGATCAGTGTTTAACATGTGGTGTTGTTGTTGTTGTTGTTGTTGTTGACCAGCTCTGTTTGGTGTGTTTGTCATTAGACAGGGCTGACTAGAGAAGGGTTACACAACCGGAAGCGGAAGTTAGGTTTTTTTTCTTCTCCTTTTCATATTAGATATTAAAGCACGGGCACGCGCTAACTAAATAAAAGAGTATTATTAACCAGGGAGCTAGCTAGCTAACAAGCTAAACTAATTTTCCGACGGCGAACAGTGAGTTCACAATGACTTAGCTAACATTTTTATATAAATAAATTCATAATTATAAAAATGTAAGCGCAACACAAATCGGTATATTAAAAAAAAACAAATAAAACAAAACATTTAAGCATACGAGTAACATAAACAAGCACTAGCACTAGCACTAGCGTTAGCATTCCGTCTGTGGCGACTCCGGCCTCTAGTGTAGCACGAATGCCACTTGTTAGCCGTGCTGCTAACTCCGTTACTACGTATTTAATTTAATTTAGTTTGGTTTAAACGCCACCAGCGCTGTTGTCCTCACCATGTCTGCTCTTGCTCCGTTTTCAGTGAGAAGAAATCAGCAGCGCTGCCTCCGACTCTGCACGGTTTCCGACACGGCAAAATCTGACGTGGAACTTCCTGAAACGTGTTGGCGGAAGTGATGACGTGTCACGCACAGCATTGTGGGTAGGGGATTGACGCTGAGGGCTGTACACTGTCTGCTAGTTGATTTTAAACGGCTAATTTGTCAACCAAACGTGGTCCAATTTTCCATAAAAGCATATTTTGGGGTTCAGTGAATGTACATTTGTACATAATTATAAATTATTGTTATTAATGCAAAAGGAAAAAAGAGATACATAATTATAAATGATTGTTATTAATGCAAAAGGAAAAAAGAGAGATATATTATTATAAATGATTGTTATTAATGCAAAAGGAAAAAAAGAGATACATTATTATAAATGATTGTTATTAATGCAAAAGGAAAAAGAGAGAGATATTATAAATTATTGTTATTAATGCAAAAGGAAAAAGAGAGAGATATTATAAATTATTGTTATTAATGCAAAAGGAAAAAAGAGATACATTATTATAAATTATTGTTATTAATGCAAAAGGAAAAAGAGAGATATATTATTATAAATGATTATTATTAATGCAAAAGGAAAAAAGAGAGATATATTATTATAAATGATTATTATTAATGCAAAAGGAAAAAAAGAGATACATTATTATAAATGATTGTTATTAATGCAAAAGGAAAAACAGAGATATTATTACAAATTATTGTTATTAATGCAAAAGGAAAAAAGAGATACATTATCATAAATGATTGTTATTAAAGCAAAAGAAAAAAGAGAGATATATTATTATAAATGATTGTTATTAATGCAAACGGAAAAAGAGAGAGATATTATTATAAATTATTGTTATTAATGCAAAAGAAAAAAGAGATACAGTACATTATTATACATGATTGTTATTAATGCAAAAGGAAAAAAAAAGAAAGTGTTACCGTGATATTCCTTAGTGTGAGTGACCACTGGAGAAATAAAACGAGGAGTAAAAACACAAGGTTCAATGGTCACTGAAATAATAATAATGTTATACACACTATGGGGCCAAAAATATGTGCACATTTAAGTGTATATATTCTTCCCCAAACTGTTCCTGTCTCTGAGGATTTCATGCAGGTTTTCTGATTTCCTCTAGACTGATTATTTTAAAATTGAAAAATTGTAATATGTGATATTCCACTTTTCCTGGGACAAATTCTGGGTCCACCACAACCAGGATAAAAACCAGGGACTTTTTTTTTTTGCATGTTTAGTGACATCTTGTGGTCAAAAGTTCGAAGTGCAGCCGTTAATCCGCCTCATCACGCCTACTCCTAATGGAGGTGTAAATCCACCAATCACAATCGAGTATTTCGCCTCACGCGGGTAGAGTGTCCCATGTCTCAAACCGCTCGTACCGAACACAAAAGCACGTCAAATTAGTACCACAACAATGATGCGGGTAGAATTTTGAACGTACTATTTAGGGCACTAGTGAGCGGAATGAGACACAGCCCGTGTGCAGGCCAATTTAAGTTACTTTGTAGTGGGATAAAGAGATGAGATTGGGGGTTTTTTTTGTTCAATTAATGCAATTAAGTTTTTAAATAGTAATTAAACATGCAGAATATATTTTAACTTGCCGAAAAGATTGTTTGTTCATAGATTTTGCTATAAAATGCCAGAACAAACCGTGTGAAACACCTTAGCATCAAAAACTGTAACCTCGACCCTGAACAGGATTAAGCGGCAGAAGACGAAGACGAATTTTCCAAATGTGACATTTTTACTCATAAAAGTTTTAATCAACCTGGCAGTTTTATTTGATGTAATGTGGTCAAACATCCATGAAACAACTAGGCCTATTTTGGTTGGATATTTGACCTCTCTTTTTAGCAGAATTGGCCGAATTGAATTAAATTTGTGTTTTCTGGCACAGACAATATGTTTTCAATATGGTTGAGACATTAAATTTAACATTGGCTTGCTTTTAACACTCCACAACCTGCTTTGACCAAACACAGAGCGTGATGCTACCACCACCGTGCTTCACAGTTGGTTCAATGTTCCTTAACTCAATCTTTGTCTTATCTAATCATAAAACTTTTATCCAGAAGGATTTTTCTTTGTCCATGTCTTGCAATGCAACCTTACTCAAGCTTGAAGGTGTGGATTTTCGAGCAGGGGCTTCTTTTTTGAAAAGCAGCCTGTCTATCCCATGTGATGTAAAATCTTTTTGACTGTGGACAGTGTTCAGTCAGCTTCCAGTTCATGACAAGTCTGTGCCTTGATGGGTCTTGGGTTGTTCCCGAACCAATTTTCTCTCAATTGAGGGGGACAGTTTGGGCAAAGTGGCTACATCTTTCAGTAATGTGCTTACATGCAGTTGTTTTGAGCTTATGAGCTTGGAATCCGTGTTGCCTCTTAATGGACCCAAGAGACATTCCTGATCCTTAGTTGTGTAACTCTATGATCCTCATTTTCAGACCTGCACTGAGCTCCTTGGACTTTTCCATTGCACTGGATGTTGGTCAATGCAGGGGTTACTGTCAACCAAACCTGTTTCATATTGCGCACAGCTGAAGCTTCCAGCTGTCGTTAATCAGGATCAATAACAGGAAGTTAAGAGATTTTGGCCATGGCAAGTTAAGACATTTTTAACTATTTGGAATTATGGTAATGTAGCCTACCGGTCTTATCCAGAAGTGCTCTTGGAGAACAAAAACAACTGGTTACCTGCCTTTGTTTATTTGAAGTTGTTTGGCATTTCAGTGAACAAACCAGTTTTATAATGACATAGACCTCTGAATTGACCAACAAGCACAGTGGAAATATAGTATGCTATTTAGAGAAATCCCATTGTCTATAAAAATTTTCTGTAATATTTAAAACAGCCTTGAAATTTAATCTATTCACATTATTAAAAAAAAAAAACAAAAAAAAAAACAGCATAAATGGTGTCTTTTGTAGTTATTGAAAATCTCAACTGGTTGTAGGTTATTTTCATATATTGTCTTGATAACATTGGCCCAATAATTTATTTTGGTATAATGAATTTTTCAGTAATTAGGCATGTAGTGATATATTATGAGATAAATTTGACTATTTAATTTGATGGAAAAAAATGAACTAAGGTGCATCTCTAACTTTCCTGAATGTACTGTAATTGCATTGTACAGTGGGAATACACACGACATCACTGTAGGTAGAAGTAAAAACACAATACATCTCTATAATGGAAAAGAGATTTGTGTGATTGACTTTACAAAGAGATTCAACAAGAAATCAGAGCTGTCGTTTTACAGACTGCCAAAAGCCCAAGAAAAGTGAAGCAAATGGAGGAAGATTTATGTTTAAGCTGATTTAATTTTTAAGGAAAAATCTTGTTAAATCATTAAATTTTTAATAAAAGGAATATTTAGCTTGTGTTACTTTATTCCAACCGTTAAAAACATTTGTAAGTCACTTTTGGCTATTAAGTAAATGAAAGAAAATATATGATATTGAATGGAAAACCTTTTTTTTATTTAACAAAGCAAAATTTATTTTCTTTTAATTTTTTTTTTTAATCCAAAATATTGTGGCAATATCAAATCGTGAAACCGCACTCGAATGAACTACAAGTTTTCAGTCTTTCTGGAAGTATTATCCCAATGAACGATCAAAACAAACTAATCTTTTAAGTCAACTGAATGAAAAGAACTCAGAAAATTTCTGTCTCTAAGATGTAGAGCTTCTGCTGCCTGTGGATATTACAATACATAACTTTCAATGTTTCGTCTAAATAGTGCAGCATCAATGCTTTGTATCGTCTCATACAATAGAAATCACTGTCGTTACACCTCGTTACATATAATTTTATTGTTGTTATTTTTATTAATGTTGCTTTTGACTAAGCCTTATTATTGTTTGAACATAATGTAGGCACTATTGCATTCTCTTGAACACTTGATGGCAGACAACGTCTTCACAATACAGCTCCTAAAATACATACAAAACAAACAAACAAAAAAATATAAAAGACAGTGTTACAGTGGTAATGGAAATGATGTGAAAATACCTTAAAGCACATGGGATGTATGGTAACAGATAACAAAAAAAAGTACTCAAAGCTCACCATGTGTAGTTTGTCTCCCTCTATCCAGTGCTTCCATCCTCGGCTGGCCTTTTCTCCCCTTTGCCTGCACACCAATGTGTCGCCCTCCCAGCTGACCAAAGTCTGTTGTCACAGTGAAACGCCAATCACAGCACCCTCTTAATATAGGTCATTTGCCTCACATTACAAGTTTTAATTACAAATAAACCTGCCGTGCCTATTTTAAAGTTTGAACTGTATGGTCAAATAATAATAATAATAAAAAAAATAACAATGAATAATCTACTTTCACAGGTAAAGCTGTTCCTATAAAGTTTTCCGACATCGATGTGTTATTAGGTTCAAGAGAGAAATAAGGTTTGTTAACTTTAGCTATGATTTGTTAAATGAAGCTATAAATGAAATAGTTTTACATCAGTTTAACTTGAAAATCTTTACATGAGAAAAATAAAACAACCCAGGATGTGCAGTGACTGTAAAGGTTCTTGTTAGTCGTGTGTAAAACACACACACACACACACACACACACACACACAAATACATTTTTAAATAATGATTTCTGTGTTTCTTTGTTTGTTAGGTCTTTGTAAAGTTATAATTGTTTCTCTCTAAAACAGTGGTTCTTAAACTTTTTTGGGTGCGACCCAAATTCAGGTTCTGACGCTGTGTCGCGACCCAACCCCTCCCCTCCCCCCGCGGAGAAAATTCTGCAACGGGGGGGGCACGCGCGCTGTTAGAATGCTGCGACC
>JAQMCW010000001.1:19753871-19767903 GCA_030068335.1 Chrysichthys cranchii
TTATTGTTGAAATACACAGTCCTGAAAAAGGGACGTTTCTTTTTTTGCTGAGAGTATATATATATATATATATATATTATGTTGCTGACACAACCATTTGGACGTGTTGTAGCCACAATTTAGCATACTAGTTATCAGCATATTAGTGTTTGCCCATAATAATATGTGTTTATTAGTTTCTCAATATTACTGTATATATGGTGCAATAATGCTGAAAGTCAGGATAATGAATGTTCTGAATGGTCCCACATGGATATCTTAAAGATGTGCACTTTCCTTTATTATTGAAGATCTGTAAATAGATTTTTATTCACAATCTGCTCATACTTAACATCCTGTAGACACTCTTTATCGTTTGCCTGCCTTGTTCTTGTCTCCAGTTGTATACCATAATGGGTGTGGTGTCACTCGGAAAATTACCGTATGTGTTCACCTTTGAGTCGGGTTTCTCTTAATTTCTTCCTTAGGTCTCTCTTCCTTCCGATACCCAAATATTCCATAGAGATGCGAGTTCTAAAAGGCATACCCTCATCACGGGGGTCATGACTTACCACAGAGCTTCTGCAGCGATTTCTCAGAGTAAGTTTCTCTGTCACAGCCCTTCCCAATGTGGCTGGTCTGCAGTTCTACCGTGACTTGCACCGATGACATGGGGCCGCCACACGTCTCAAGGTGCATCATGGGAAACAGCTGCTTGCTGCCTGTCCCAGGTTCGTAGTCCACTTGCTTACTCCATCCTAGAGGGCAAACAAAATGCAACACAGCATTACTAGCACTTTTAGAACAGCAGGTGAGTACCGTTAAGGTACTACTGCAGCTTACGCTATTGTTACAATCTAATACTTTCAGTTAAAGCCCTTATCATTTATCAATCCCTTAGTAAAGTTGTGTGCAAATGTTTCTTCCATAGGCCAACTTGAACTAAAAATTCATGCCCAGGGGCGGCTCTAGGCTCGTGGTGGCCCTGGGCAGAGAAACAATCGGTGGCCCCTTCGGCTGCCAATGTCAATATGGTATCTTATGCACGGCGGATGGCCTCGTCCGTTGTGGACACTGCATAGCCGCCTGGTGCTCATGACACAAGCGTTTAACTTTTGCCGAAATTTGCCTCCTGAGCCGCCTTTCTCTTTCGTTTCGAATAACCAGATTCATGTACTTGAAATCTCTTCATTTTGCTTAGAATGGGTATGCGAATGTCTTGTGTCCCCTATCCGACCAGATATTCACTATGACTATTGCGCTAACCCTAATGCTTTATTAAAACTAGGTGAAACGTTAACTCGTAAGACGACTCGCCCACTTGCACTAGCTTCGCTTCTATATGCGCGTGTCCGTAACTTGAAAACCAAGTGGCGGCCCAAGATATTCTCACTACGAATGTTACAGAACCTTATAATACTACATGTAGCTTACGGCTCTGACTCTAGCGACATTAGTGAATACAGCGTACTAATTAACAAGAAACACAATGTTTTTTGGCCACATTGTCTCAGCTGTGTCATTATTTTCTCTTTCTGTTTTATATTCGATATATATTGGTGGTCCCTGGGATTTGGTGGCCCTGTGCAGGTGCACAGTTTGCACAGGGGTGGCCTTAGGCATGTCATGCGCCCCCCCCAATTTTCAGAAACATATACAGTATGTTGTATATGTAGATAAATGCCAATCGCCTATAAATTACCGAGCACTTTAACAGTACAGTCCAGTTATAAATTAGTGATGTGCAGAAAACTTCACAAAATGCCCACCGGCTACTACAAACACACCAACTCATCCTCTGTTCATAGGAAGCCTTTATTTTTTGCCCTAATTGAACAGTCTTGTTTTGGTTTGTGTTCTTTCAAGTTGCTATCATTTATCTTTCTCCCTACTTCGGACACATTTTTAGCAACACGATCCTGATTTATAATGGCAAGACAGTAGTATCCAAGTCGAAATAGATGCTTCTCTTTTCATTCCTCCAGAGAGAAAGGGTCATAGTTCTTTATGAATAACTAAGGCAGCGTTTTCGCTCCAAATAAAAGAGGACAGAGAGGATAGGCTTTACGCTTTAAATAAAAAATGGTGTGGGATAGGTTCGGATTGTTCAGAATAATGGCGATCGCTTTTCTGTTTTACCAAATCCTCGAAAACACAGAGCGAATTCTCAATAACCTCTCCACACAATATCGTGGGATGCTTGTTAAAACGGAACCCTGGTGCTACGCGTCTTTTCTAGGTGAAACGGAGGCCATCGACAGTTTCAACTAGATAGAATGTCTGTATCACACTTTTATTTTTATTCAGCAAATGGACTCTTAAGCAAATTCGAATTTTATAATCACTTTTGTTACACTAATGACAAAACCACATAATTATTGTAGGCACAAGGCTACTAGTAGAAGCATACTAGGGTCTGTATTTACATTTGGTGACTTTATGTCAATAGCAATGTTAGGAAATTGTCACATATTCACAGATGGGTTGTGCATACTCGCGTTGATTTTCTATCAAACCGTTAAGATGACTACAATCACCTGCATGCATTTCAGCCCTTCAGATTTTCCAGATTTGTCTTAAGATGCATCCAAGGTTTTTCACTTAAACATCAAATAGTAGTGGTAATGTACTGGGCAGGTCGCCAATCCACCGCGGGGTGACACACAGAGACAGACAACCATTCAGGTTCACATTCACACTGACAGGCAATTTAGAGTCGCCAATTAGCCTAATCCCCTCTGTGCATGTCTTTGGACTGGGGGAGGAAACCGGAGTACCCGGAGGAAACCCACACGGACACGGGGAGAACATGCAAACTCCACACAGAAAGCCGCCCAGGTCGACCTCAGGGATCGAAACTAGGACCTTCTTGCTGTAATGTGACAGTGCTAACCACCACACCACCATGCCCCCCTTACTGCCGACATACTGTATTTCTGCATGAACATAGTTGTAATTAGCACAATTGTCCTGTTGTTCTCTCTAAGATTTTCTCTTCTGCTTTAAAAAAAACAAAACACCAAAGAACCCCTTTTAGTCCACACTAAATTCAACTCGACTCTGAATACAGCCCTAAAATTATTCAAGTAAAAATGGAGATACTGTATAATCCAAGGAAATGGTTCTTTTATAGACTGGCGATCATTTGGAAGGAAGGAACATTTGGGATGGGTCAAATTTGTTTTTTATTTCTCATTTTATACGCAAGAAGAACAACTAATTTAAGTTTAGGAGACATTAGGAGACTGGGCAAGCCGAGGCACTTTTTCCATGGATGTTAAACTTGAGTGAAATGTTAATCTCTCTGCGTGGACTGGGTGGAATTCAGGAGGCAGTGAAGGGATAGAGGATATAGATAGATAGATCAATGCTGACACAGGGGAATTGACCCTGGAGAGAAAGATGGGCTGGTCAATTACAGACCTGCACAACCATGACATGCCGGACTGAGAAATACCCTCTTTTCTTTCTTTCCAGCCTCCTTCTCTCCTTGCCCTAGGCTCATCACCTCAGTCACCATGTTTCCACCTCAGCTCCTCGCATTGAATGACAATGCAGGACACACAATCTACAAGCCAGTGACTGAGTGTAGATGCTAGTCAGTGCCTGTCAAAACATATTTAAGGTACTATCATGCATGAAGCTAGAAGAGGATGGGGTTGGGGTCGAGTGAATACAAAGAGGAGGGAGAGGTTCCTAAAATTGATTTGCACTTTCAAACTGAACTTGAGCATTGTGTGGGAAGCGGTTAGCTTGCTTTGACAAGATTCGTAATTAATGTGCTTCAGGGTGACCTTTTGTGTTGTGCTGGAAGGAAGCTGTTGTTTTGCAGGATGATCAAAACCATCTCCGAGAACATTCTTTCGAGACGATGGTTTGCCCTGATGCAAACTGATGGGGACGACGACGACTGGTGACACCTTTCTAATTGCCCCAGATCATCGTAGTTGTGAAAGTTCGCCTGTCATTTTAACAAGCACTTGGAAAAGGCAACCTGCACAAGCAAGATGCGCATTTGCCGGCAATTTTGCCTCTGCACAAGTACTGGTAAGATGATTTAATTATGTGATATGAAGGAGAAACACAGCTTGGTTTACTTTGCTCGGTGTGGAAATTGTTATCGGAATCCATTTGCATTAAATTTCAAGTTGACTGGAAGCAGGTCTCCAGATTGAGGTGAAATTCATTTTGCAAGAGTTGTAACCACAGTTTCTAAAGGTTCTTCCAGGTTATGGATGCTCATTTTCCCCAATGTATTCATGAAAAAAATTAAATAAATAAAAAATCTGGGTAAAATGATTTATCCCTAGGGCACTTTCTAAAGGCACTTTGTCCTTATTTCTTATAACCTCTGGTAATACATGGGTAGGTACTTCACAATTGTTTAGCAGAACAGTGACTGAAGCACATGTGTCATGTTCATCTGCAATTATTAGCCAAAACATTGGAAAACCAAATGCACAAATGTTTAACATACATACTCACTATAAATTCATTAAAACCTTTAGTCATAAACTCCTTTAGTACCTGTTTTTTTAGCACCGAGGAAAAGCAGGCCATGTTAATCCCCCTCTAATTCAGTGATGGAGCTCTACGTGTAAGAATGTTAGCTGACATTTGAGTGACTCAAATTCGCTTGGCTAAACTTTGGACACAGTGGGATTAGCTACCGATTTGGCACAGTGGACCAGAATCACTGGCTCTGATAACTAAAAGCTCAAGAAGTAATTGCAGTATGAATATGACACAATTTCATACACTTTTGTTGCACATGATAATAAATGAAAAACTCAAAAGCCCAGACTTCAGAATATACTACAGAACATGCTGTAAAGGGTTAGGGTTAGAGTTAGGAAAAAAAATAAAGTAGTCGTATGAAAAGGAGAATCAAATTAACCTTGCCAGCCCGGCTTGCACATGGGTTTGACGTGGATTTGGACAAGCACACTCTCTTTTGCCCTCTTTTGGCCGCAGTCATAAGCGCTCACCATGATCTCGTAGTACTGCTTCTTGTCGTAGCTTAAACGTTCCGTGTTCCTAATATTGCCTTCAGGAAGGAGAAACATAAAAGAAGGTGAAGCAAAATTACATCAATCAATTACAATTGCGCATGACTTCCATCATTTGGCTGTATGCATTATACAGTATCCTGTGGTACCTTGGTATTCGACGCTAATTGGTTCCAGAGGTGACATCGAATACCAATTTCATTGAATACCAAGGAATTTTTCCCCTGTAAGAAATAATGTAAATCAAAATAATTGGTTCCCTGCCTCCCAAAGTTCCCTGTATTGTACCCTATTTTTTTTGGATATTTCACTCATAATTGACAATCCTGTTAAACATAAACATAAACTAACCCTGTTAAACATTGTTTTGAATAAATTTGATATTCTTCAGTGAGATCAGTCACGCGCACACCACTTTTATATTTAACCCCAATTTCTGTTCTGTTAGTCATCTCAGTGGTCGTTCTCAGGGCTTTTCTCTCGGCCCCGGCGCTGCCTGAACTCCCTTTCTTGCTAGACAGGGTTACCTTATTTAACTGTGAAACACTAAACAAAAAACGCCTGGGGTTATGGAGCAGTCACTCACAGATGATGCGCACACTACGGATGCGACGCTCGGACTGATTCGGCTTTGTTTACGCCGGGCGTATGGCGTATGAAACGGTGGCGTGAAATGAAAGTCGTTTGAAACAGTAAAAAACATTAAAAAGCGTTTACCAAACTGAGCCTTTTTAGTCGAAAGTCCCTTTTAATTAACATTTGGTTTGAATTTTTTTTTTTTTGAAATATTGATTTCGGTTGAAATCTGCGGAGAAAAACATGAAAAAACACGAAAACGCTTGTCGCGCCGTATACCACGCCGCCGTTGATTTCTGAGGAAAAGAAATTTTGTCGAATATCGAGGATGTCGAATACCGAGGTACCACTGTGCTAGATATATTTGCCCAGTGGTTCCATCCAACTTCAATAACCAACTTACTTCCAACTTTTTTTGTTGACCTTACAACAAAGTGGCATATTTGCTATAAATAAATATCACTGTCATACAGCCATCTTTACCTGGTACCTTCTCACAGTTAGTACTTAGTAACAAAGAACCCTGACAGGAATCCAGGGGTTACAGGACAGCTTATGTAACCAAAGTTCCTTTTATAAGCACAAAAATTTGGCAATATCGGGGTACAGTGGTGCCCAGTGTATGTTTAGAGAAAGAAGCCTACCGTGCCTTTCTTCTAGGATGGATAAAGACGCTGTCTTAGAACCAATCTAAATAGTGCCCAGTTCCCATTTTCACTATTAGATGACATGATCATCAGAACAGAAATCCTAGGATCAACCACAAGGTCACCGTAGAATCATCTGAGCTTAACACCAGGGCATGCCATTTTTTCTTCTTTTTTTTTATGCCAGCAAAAAAAAGCAGCTTTCAAAAACACCCATTTTAATATACGGTATTTTACATTCTCAGAAAGACAGGTTTTAAGAAAGTCCAGCACAAGAGGGAGATCCCATGCTGGGCTCTTAGAGGAATGTGGCAGACAGGGGTGCCACAGCTCTTTCAGAAAGGTCATAATAAATTTGAGCCCCCAGAAAGACGCCACCCTTGATTCTGTGATGCATTGTACAAATTTAATCTATAGAGGAACTTGTCCCTATCTGGCAGTACCCAGAGATAAGCTAGTATTTTCCAAATTGGGTTATGCATTTGCCTATGGGATGCACACCAATCATGAAACCAAGGAAGTGCCACATTGCTTTCCAGACTGTAAGACCAGCTTCACTTGTGACAACCTAACTCTGATGGGGATGAATCCTTTTGTTACAAATGCCTCCAGCAAGCTAAAGCCTATTTTCCTCTCACTGAGAAAAGACTGCATCCCTGGGTGTAGCATTTGTGGTTGAAGACTGATAACCAAATTCCAAAGGCCAACATTTCCAGCAAGCTTGGTGGGATTAGCCGCTGCGGCTTTTGTTATCAATCTTATTGCCCTCAACAGGATCCCGTACCGCACCCAGCAACCTGGCTGAATCTGATTGGCAGACGTTGTTATGCTTGCATGAACAAAACATTGAGCTGACAGGGTGGCAAGAATTCAGCAAATCTAGTTTCTTGGAAAAAACTCCCATGATTATATATAGGTTGAAAGGTAGAGCTCTGAATCGGAATGCATGTCCTTGACGATGAGGGGACATGAAAATAGGCATCGTGCACGTTCACCGACATGACCCAGCATGGTCATGATGAGCCTGGGAATATGGCAGGCAATGATAAGAAGGAAAAGCCAGCTCAGTGCTAGTCGGCACCACGGAGTTCTGTGCTGTATTCACGACCCGTTGTTGGTAATGCATAAAAATACACTCGCCATGGCAGAATAGACGAGACGAGGCTAGGACAAGTTACCTGTAGCTCTGACTGTAGTCAGAAGCTGCTAAGCCAAATAGCTCCATATGATGCACATGTGGTCCAACTTGTACAAAGTGAGAAAAAAAATATAGGGCAAGATGGCTGTATGCCAAGAGCATTACCACATTATACCGTATGTCACTTTCTAACAGTGTTGCATGGCCTCAACTTGGGGGTGCATACACACAAGAAAGAGACACTGTACAAATCACATCAGAAATGTTTAACTACCTGTACCACATACTATATTAAAGCAAACGCATCGTCCGGTTTACATCCATATCCAATAGGGATATAATGAAATGTCTATTTAAAATATGTTCGTCTGTCTGTGTAAGTGTCTACAAGCAAATTGCAACCACAAGCAGCAGGCGTAGTGACGGCGTGAGAAAGTTGTCCTCATTATACAGAGAACTTGTTTACCTGCAAGTTCTCTACTGGCCCCCATATGCTCCAGAGCTAAATCTAGAGCTAATGAGTCTGCCCATTACTGAATAGTGCTAACTACGTGACTAAACTCCTGTGGTAATTGAAAGATGAATTCTAGGTCGAATACTAATCCTCAATTCATTTAAGCGTCACGTACCATTTATATGCCTTTATGATCCAGTATGTGTGATGGAGGAGGAAGAAGGGGAGTGGTTGACAGAGCAATGCATTAAGACATTCGCAGCGACACATGCATATCCTAACACCGCTGAAATGGTGTCAAGTATGTATATTAAAGCTAAATCGTTCTCGACGTCTTCTTTTGCTTGTTGTCGTGCCTACGTACGTATGCCGGTGGGTGGAAGTGAGTGCAACATATGGCCAGGGAATGAAATAGGCTTTCGTCTTGTCCATCACACACGGTGTGCCTGATTATCTCATCTAGCACCCGGAGACCGAACCACCTTGTTCTTTCATTGTTTTCGGAATGGACCGTTTCCAAGCCCCGCGTTTTGCCGATGTTACCATTTCACATACGTAAGGCGCAAAATGCAATCACTTCTTACTATAGGCAGAAAAGACACAGGGATAAATAACGGCTGAAGGGAAGTAAGAATTTCATGCGTCTTTTTTATTTATTATTTTTAAAAAAAATTTTAAGTTTAAAAAAAATATATATATATATATCCATGCTTTGTGGATAATGCAGAAAAGGAGGAAGGAAAGGTTAGTCTTTATTGTACTCTTTGTGCTTGTGAAAGAGAGAGAGAGAGAGAGAGAGAGAGAGATGAGCCTTACCATTGCGGTCAATGGCAAAAGGTGTGTTTTGCGTAATGATCTCATAGTTGCAGATCTGGCTGTACTGGGCTGAGCAATCCTGGTCCCAGGCTTCCACTTGCACAATGCTGTCATAAATCTTCCCCTCTGTCACTGTGGCCCGGTACACCGGCTCATGGAAAGAAGGAGCGAACTCGTTCACGTCCTCGACCTGGATGTGGACCACTGCTCTAATGCACAGAATAATGGAACGGAGTGCAGAGAGGTAGAAAATAAAGAGATAAAGCTCCACTGACAACTTAAGTGAAATAGAAAGATAGGAAAACCTATCAGAAGAGTCAGATATTCTGTATATGTTACTGCTCACGGGTCACAGTTTTTTATTTGACTTGTTTTTTTTACCTGTTGCATAGTCTCTGCACTCAGCATGCTAGCTTATACAAACCTTAACATGTTTTTCCTGAAATCGACTGGATGGCATGAAAATTAGCACGTCTGTAGGCTAATGCCCAATTATAACTCGACGTCCGTGAAACATGACACAAATACAGCTACAGTACAAGTACAATACAAGTACTTTCTGCTAAAAAATACAGAATGTAAACTTATGAATCTGGAGGTATTTTCAAAATCCCTTTGAATTGACACCCTACCCAACGTCCAAGTCGGACGGAATTGTCTCCAGTGTGTTTAAATTAAACGCTTATCATTTCCAGGAAGTTTAAAGGTGAGCACGCATAACATCGACGCACTTGTGACTCTTTTTCCAGCTGTCCCCCGAGACGTCAGCCCCGCAGTCGTACGCCTGAATGACGAAGGTGAATTCCTTTTGTTGCTCGCAATCGATGGGCCCAGCCGCCTTCAGTACGCCTTCCCCTGACGTCTTGTTTAGTACCTCGGCCTTGAATGGAATGTTCTCTCCATGGATCTTAAAAGCACAGATCTCTCCTGAAACAGTAAAAAGCAACAGATATGATGAATTTCACATACACACGGACCCGGGTTTCCAACCAACAGTCCCAGCACCATTTCAACAAGGCATCATTAGAGCTAAGTTTCACAAAGAGGGTTGTTCTTGTTTAAATTATACAGGGTACTTTGTAGATTTAGTTTCACCGCTCTTGCTGGAAGAGCGAGAACGACAGCCTGTTCACCCATTTCTTTAATGTGGATGTAGAATCACATCGTGCCATAACAAAGCCTGTAAGTCGGGACCGTTGAACGGGGTAGGGCAAAATGACTGGCCTATTTTTTTTCTTTTTTTTTCTTTTCTTTCTTTCTTTTTTTTTTTTTTTTAAGATTCTAGTCTCAGTGGCACGTCGTCCCTTTTAATTCCTTGCCTAGGAGAATTCAATTATGAGAGCTGTACTAAGAGCACAGCGGGATTTATTCTTCATTGTACACATACAATTTAATTATGGCAAGTTATTGCCTTGTAATAATGAACTATGGGTGTTTACTTGTGTCTTTCATCTTCTGTATGTAGGTAAGGAGATAAAAGCATACCTCTCGAGAGAATTCATTTGGTTTACTGTTATGCTACTGTGAATACCTGTCCACATAACCGTGAAATACCTGCTGACGCCATTGCTAAGGTAAAAAAAAAACAACACCAAAACCCTGCTATTGTATTAACTCCAGTGGGTTTTTTTTTTCAATGATTTCTCTTCCTCAGCATATCTTTTCAGGGATTAGTAACAAGGAAAGTGTGTGTGCCTGTGCGCATGTGTGTGTATTGAAGAGATAAAGATCTTTTCCCCTCCAACAATATATACTTCATGGTCTGGGCAATATCCCAGGTTGAATTTCTTCATCTATATGGGTAAAAGGTTCAACTTTCCAAAGCTCATAATGGTGATCTAAAAATAGCTATCAAAATTCAGACAGGGGGTCATAAAATTAACCCTCCTCAACCGAAGTCTAGGACCAATCAACGTCACAGAAGGCAAAAGGTCATGTACCTAAAAATCCACGCCTGAATAACAAGAACTGGCAAGGCTTCGCATGAACACCTGTTCAAATGTGAGCTGGCATGTCTAAATTTGTTTCCATGTTCACCATTCAGTGGATACATTATATTTCCTGGATAATTCAATACAGTATTACCCATAATGCACTGGAAATCCAGCACACAACCTGTTCAGAT
The DNA here is from genome assembly GCA_030068335.1 of Chrysichthys cranchii. Lineage (NCBI taxonomy): Eukaryota > Metazoa > Chordata > Actinopteri > Siluriformes > Claroteidae > Chrysichthys > Chrysichthys cranchii. The sequence goes on from JAQMCW010000001.1 coordinate 19,764,616, forward strand.
TATCAAGTACCGCAAGGCACAGTGATTTCTTTCAGCTTGAGAGATATTTGTCTGATTTAGCAGCAAGTAAACCACATACTTGTTAGTTGGATTTCATGCAAAAATGGCTAATTACCGATGATATTTAATTATGATATTGTGGTGGTAATTTGTAAAGCTTGATTGGTTTACACAAAACACGACGGAGATGCCTTCTGCTGTTCATCGTAAGTCAAAAATATCACAGGTTGAACCACTGTGTTGAACCACTTAGCCTAGCTTAGGTATCTCATCCTAGCTTAGCTTAGCCCCACTTAGCCTAGCCTACCCAGGAGTCTTTTCCTGTAGAAGACCACACACACTCACTGAAGACTTCATGTAAAACACATTTCTGTCAAAAGTTGCCAGAGATGTCCGCACCTGGTGGAGGCAGCAGCACTGTGTCTCTGAGCTCCATCCAGCCGCGACAACCCGCTACACAAATACTGAGCTCTGGCTACAGACACCCTCTGCTGAAGCTGTTCCGTTAATAATCACAAAAAAACCTGCGGGAATGCACTGTACAGTACAGCGATACACGAGGTAATTCCGTGAGTTGCGGGAGAGAGTGAGGCATTGAGCGAGACGAGTGATCCAGGCATTGTCCGTGTACTTCCAGGTGTCGGTCATGTACTTCCGGGTGTTGTCTGAATGTCCGCGTATGTCATACGCTGTTATGCTGGCCTGCCAGTGATGCCTGCTCGCAAATTTTAAATATTTTCTCAATATTTTTTCATTTTTAGTGTCTCGCAATCATCATTGTAACTTCAAAAAATCGTAAGTCGGGCCATCGTAACTCGGGGAGCACGTGTATGTGCTTTTGGAGTAATCAGAGAAACTGAGACCTCTGCTAGAAATGGCCATGGTAAATTTTTTCCATCTTTTCTCAGCTTCACAGTGGATTACTTTTCACCCTTAGACAGCTCTCTGGTCTTCATGTTGGTTTATCCTTTTCAACAACAAATGTAGTCTTCATGTAGCAAAACCCAGGGCTTAAATTAAGAGTGGACCTTCAGAGCTATCAATTGTTTACCCTATCAATCTGACAGGATACGCCTGTGCAATGAGAAACACCTGCGAATTCATTAAAAATATTACAATATTTTTAAACACCTGAAGGGGTGGATTACAACAAAAGGAGCCACGTTTTAAGCAGCTTCACATATCCAGATGAAAATATCACGAAACAAGAGCGGAACTTCTGATCTGTTGTCTCAGTCATCGTTTGATCAGAACTAAACATCTTCAGGGGACAGCAAAAAAACAAATTTTCGCCCTTGCAATTCCAATATTTTTGAGCGAGGCCTTGCTCTTCCTGCTCATTTTTACACAGGCCTGTCTCTACTGGAGACTTTTAAATTCTTAAAAAGGCTATAACCCAGTTATCTATTTCAATGGATGAAGTCTAAGATATATTATTACGGTAGGAGTTTGCTGTTACAACTCTCCAAACATGGCATATCAGAACATCAAACAAAAGAGTTCTTTCTCCTTTCCGCAAGGTGCCATGAATTGCATGTGCACAAAGGCATTCGCAAGCATGCGGTGTTGACGCAAGCGTGCAGAGAAAGTATTACGCATGAGGGCACTTCCACAGTTCTCTGAACTCAGTGTCATACGGACTTCCTTTCCACTTGCTCACCAGCATCGACAATTTACTTGCAATTGAGGTGCAATTCAAGGCACTTGCATTCATTTTAATGAGCACACTTGCTCTTAGTGTTCTGCATGCTCAGGTTGGCAGCCCACGTACTCAGAGATACAGTTAATAACATCTTAAACATGATACTCAGCACTAGGAGGTCATAGATCATTATATCAACACTGAGCAGCAGCCAACATACACAGAGCTCAATAAACTCTTTGTTGATGTGTTCATCAGGGTGTATATATATATATATATATATATTTCTACACACAATACCCCATAATGACAAAGAGAAACAAGTTTGTTTGAAACGTTTGTAAATTTATTAAAAATAAAAACCAAAAATAAAACATTTACATAAGCATTCACAGCGTTTGCCATGACCGACAAAAATGAGCTCAGGTGCATCCTGTTTCCACTGATTGTCCTTCAGAAGGTTCGGCAACTTGACTGCAGTCCACTTGTGGGAAATCCAGTTGATTGATCATGATTTGGAAAAGCACACACCTTTCTCTAAAAGGTCCAAGACATGAAGTCCAAGGAATTGCCTTTAGACCTCTGAGACAGGATTGTATCGAGGCACAGATCTGAGGAAGGCTACAGAAAAATTGCTGCAGCATTGATGATCACAATGAGCCCAGCGACCTCCATCATCCTTAAATGGAAGAATTTTGGAAGCATCAGGACTCTTTCTAGAGCTGGCCGCCCGTCCACCCTGAGCAAAAAAGTTAGGGAGGTGACCAAGAACCCGATGGCCACTCTGACAGAGCTCCAGCATTGCTCTGTGGAGAGAGGAGAACCTTCCTGAAGGACAACCATCTCTGCAGCACTCCACCAATCAGGCCTGTATGGTAGAGTGGCCAGACGGAAGCCACTCCTCTTTAAAAGGCACATGACGGCCCACCTGGAGTTTGCCAAAAGGCACCTGAAAGACTCTTAGACCATGAGAAATAAAATTCTCTGGTCTGATGAAATAAAGATTGAACTCTTTGGCCTGAATGCCAAGTGTAATGTCTGGAGGAAACCAGGCACTGGTCATCACCTGGCTAATACGATCCGTACAGTGAAGCATGGTGGTGGAAGCATCATGCCGTGAGGATGTTTATCAGCAACAGGAACTGGGAGACTAGTCAGGGTCAAGGGAAAGATGAATTTATAGACACATCCTTGATGATAATCTGCTTCAGAGTGCGCTGGACCTCGGACTGGGGCGAAGGTTCATCTTCATCACATGACTCTTTTGCTTCTGGTGTTCGCGGCATGGCTTGTCACTACAAACAATTAATACAGTGGAACCTCTGGTCACAAACTAAATTTGTTCCGAGACTCTGTTCGTGACCTGATTTGTTCGCGTCCCGACTTCTGGCGTTAAGGAAGTGAGGAGGAAGATGGGCAGGGAGGAGGTTACTGAACAGCAAAATTTTGGCGAATTTTGTGGTCGGGAATCGATTTGTTCGTGTTTGGAGGCGTTCGTGACCAGAGGTTCCACTGTATAGTGTTTATATCTGTTTAATATCTGAAAAGAAAAATAGTATATTAAGAAGTTTGAAGCACCAGGTGGTGCCAACATAGATAAAATGGTGTGTGTGTGTGTGTGTGTGTGTGTGTGTGTTTGTGTATAT
>JAQMCW010000001.1:19832088-19859397 GCA_030068335.1 Chrysichthys cranchii
TGTCAGCTGGGATTGGCGCCAGCTTCCCCCCGCGACCCTGAACAGGATTAAGCGGCAGAAGACGAATAAAGACAAATCCTCTGGCAACATTATTCAACAGGCATCCTGTCCAAATAGTACTTTAGTCAGTGCAACCCAATGATGGGAGAATTGTTTGTATGTGTGTGTGTGTGTGTGTGTGTGTGTGTGTGTGTGTATGCGTGTGTGCCACATTTGCTGCTTTTCATTTGCACTCATTAAACGTAGCTGTAATAAATTAGCTGCTAGTACTCCACAGCACTGCTACATTGATACACACACACACAGACATTTTGTCTGATGACACACAAATCATGTCTCCCACACTCCGTCTGTGCTCCTCAAGCTTCACATAATCAGGGTTTTTAGGCTTGCTGTACACACACACACACACACACATACACACACACACACACACACACACTAATCTGCATTTTAGCATTCCAGCAAAATTATTATTCCTCGTAATCTCTTCCTCTCACATTACATTACTACTTCTCTCTCTCTCTCTCTCTCTCTCTCTCTCTCTCTCTCTCTCTCTCTCCACATATGAACAAGCTTGTAATAATGCATGTCATGCAAAATGCCCTGGCTCGAATGCATTCTCTCTAAGCATGTTAGTGCTTAATGCAGTACTCTAGAAGCATGCTGCAAAAGCCAACATGGATTCAATTGATTTTTTTTTTTAAATACCAACACTCAAAGGTTCCTTGTGCGGTCTTTAACGATTGGTATGCTAGAGACCTGTGACCTCATGACGTTTGTCGAGATCCAGGTTTAAAATGCGCCCATTTCAGTCACGCCAGCTGCTTTGTCTGGATAAAACACTATTAAATACCAAACTTTGTCAACATCCCAGTTCTTCACCCGTAGCAGTACTCCCTATAAATGTGATGTTTTTTTCTACACAATTCTACACAAAATTCACCTCGTTATATGCTCGCAAATGTTTTCTTTATGTGTTTAATTGTGTCTAGAAGGTGTTTAAAGAGTGTGGGAGGGTCATTTAGGGCTTAAACTATTGGAAAAAAAAAACATTTATGGGCGGTGTCCGTGTATCACGGATTTTCGCCTTTTGCGTAAAGTTTAGGAACGTAACCGAGCGATCACTGTATTTCAAAATGCGTTGAAGAAAGACATTTTAAAAACCATTCAGAACAAGCTGCTGGACTGGATGCTGGATGACTGTACAGTGTCAACTCTCAACTGCCTATTACAAGGATGCTGTAAATGTTTACTTGATAGTAGCTTGTAGCACAAGTCATCCATGATAGACTTTCAAGTTGATTTTGTTTGATGCTATGGCATTGCTAGTGTCATCCTGCCTCAGCAAAATCTCTGCTCATGGGCTGCTCCTGTCATCAATATAAATGTACCGTAATTTCCGGACTATAGGCCGCTACTTTTTTCCCACGCTTTGAACCCTGCGGTTTATACACCAATGCGGCTTATCTATAGATTTTTCTTCGTTAACTGCCATCAGGGGGCGCTAAAACGTGAACGATCAATGCACAGAAGAAGACATTACCAGTAGTTTTTGGCACTTGACGCAAGAAGCATGACACGCACATTAAGGTATGTAAATAAACATTTATAAAAACTTTCTTGTGTAAATATCTCATTTCACAAAGTATATATCTGCGGCTTATAGTCTGGTGCGGCTAATATATGTAAAAAAAAATTATTTTTTTCTTTTAAAATTTAGTGGGTGCGGCGTATATTCCGATGCGCTCTGTAGTCCAGGAATTACGGTACTTCTGATTGGCAGGTATGTAGGACATTCTGATGGACAGTCCGTACTTGCAAAGAAATACCAATGCACAGACTCATGCATGCGCTACGTTTTATCCCCCCGCCTACACATACACATTTTTTTCACAAATGATGAGGGGGAAAAAAACGATCCAGTGTTTTCAGCAACCGAGCCAAAAAAGAGAGGAGGAATAAGTTTCTGCATTCTTCCTTGTTTCTATGGCTGAACAGATCGTTCTTTCCCTTCACATAAAAACCAGACTCTTAAACAATGCTTTGATGAGGTTTGAGACTTCTTAGGCCGCACGCTGAGCTCCCCCATTACAATTTGCATGGGATCTCTTTGTGCTAAATCAAGCGTAACTACTTTCAACTTTAAATGGCGAGCTGGTTGTTCTCAGTTGTGTCACTATAGAGGTAATGCACAAAAGAGGACTCCGGGAAAAGGAAAGGCAAGTGAGCTAGCTTAATAGGGCAAAAATACGTTTTGAATGTGTCACGGAAGCATTCTTCTGCTCATTGTGGTGGTCTATTTCTAGGTTGGGAAATGCCACCTTGAAATCTGGCGACGCATTCAAAATACTTTCGGTGTACATCTAAATTCTGCGGTATGCTTAAGAGAGATCTCCGAATAAATGCTGTTTGTATGATGACATTTATATAAATGGTATGAAACCAGTGTAAAGTCAGAGAGACAGTTTACAGATGTAAGACATTTATTAACATAGATGATATCGCTAGGAGTGGGCGTCCTCCCAAAGGTCAACACAAGGCCACAGAGCCTTAAGGAAACAACTTCAACTGTGCAACTCTAGTCTGCCTGAAGAAAAATCATGAAAATGTGGTAGTGGGGCATCTGCGATATAAAATGTACACCACAATAATTTAAAATGGAGACATGTCACTATCCAGCCTTCGGTCTTATTGAAATGGAGCACCATTATCCGGCGCAGGCTATACACAAACTTAAAGAGGTTCATTTAAGGGGAAATGGCCCAAGATACATTATAATTGCCACACAGGACTGATAAGCTACACATGGGGTTGGTTAAATGATGAGGTACCCCTTTGTAGTGACCTCTTTAACGGTCCTTTGTAATTCCCAAAGACTATTTGGTTTTGAATTCTATCAGTCACCTGCCACTGTGTAAGGCTGAACAATTTAGGCAGACTTTGGCATTGATTATAAAGCATTCAATGCTTCATTAAATGGATGTTCACTATCACAAGGGAAATGAGACATGGTTCACAAAGGTTTTTCTTCTACGGATTAGAGAAGCTTGATCAAACAGCTTCTAACAGCCACCCTAAGGCAACGAACCAGTGATCTGCACACGGAGTTCCCATCTGGCATAGCCAGATTAACAAAAGTTTTTTAGCACATGCCAGATAGGAAAGGTACAATTTGATGGAAATTGTTCTAAAAGCAAGAAAAGTAGACACACGCTGATATGTACCCTTCACTAATTAGCATACATTTTCATTCGGGTCAGGGTTACAGTTGATCCTGGGAACACTGGATGCCAGGCAGAAACGCACCCTGGATGGGATGCCAGTCCTTTGCAGGGCAACACGCACACAAATTTACAGCTCGGGGCAATGTGATGTTTCCAGACCACCTACTGGAATGTTGTTGGGAGATGGGAACAACCTAGAAAGGTGCCTCCTAATCAAATCTATGCAAGAATGTGTTAGAAATCAGTGTAAGTTCGAACACAAGAATCTAGCTTCTGTTGACATACAAGAATATAAAATTTAACCTGACACTGATCAACCTTTACCTTAGAAAAACGTATCTCAGGAACTTGGATACATTTCTGTCTGTTCGGTTTTTGGAACTCCTCAGGTCTAGATGTTGGTGGTGTTACATTGAGTGGATACAAAGCAACAATTTTCATATGAAGCTACAGCAAAAAAATGATTGAAAGTGAAATTTAAAGACTTACGATCCAAGCCATTGATGTAACGCATGGTGACCTCACAGTGTCCCCAGACTGCACTAACAATGGGATACAGCTTCTTTCCCTTGAGCCCTCTGAAGGCCACTCCAAGGTACTGTCCATCCACCATAAAACTAAGTGTCCCCTCATCCATATCCAGCACCACCATCAGGGTGTCGGGGAGCACGAAGGCTTCCTCAGGCTCCAGGAAGCTGGGGTAGGTGGGTGCAGATGAAGCTGGTCGGTTTTTGCTGTTATGGTAGAGCTTGTTGCGGCCCAGGTCCCAGCCCCAGGCCTCACTGTCACTACCTACCAGAGAGGTGTATCCCACCGAATGAAGTGGTGCCTCTGATGTGGCCACACCCACTACAGCATGGGTGCCCCGCTGGCGGGCAGGCCAATGGATGCGCCAAACATGCAGGCCACGCGTATAGCCCACACGCCCTCGGATGCAGTCCGTGCTCTGGGCCACCGGATGGCGGTGGAAAGTCAGCTTGTCGTCTTCCTTGATGAAGATATTAAGAGAGCGATCGTCTGGGTTCCAAGCATGCTGCAGCTGATGCTCGGAGGATGCTGATGGCATATCCAGAAGCAAGTCGAGCCTGGCTGGCTTGAAGAAATCTGGACCTCGGAGTTCTCTCCGTAAGGGGCGGTAGGAGGGCTCGCCTCTCACGTCCACCGACTTGATGCTTCCTGAAATCTTCTGGCCCATGGTTCCTCAGTGGGATGTTGGGCAATTGGTTGACTGTTACCTCATCAAAGCGTGGGGTGTCAGGCTGGTGTCCACTGAATCTGGCCAGCAAGTGCTAGCTTCACCCAAGCCCTAAGGGGGAACACAGGCCACACTTTAGAAATGATGGAAAGATGCATGCGAATTGTATATAAGGGTGTGTTTGTATGTATATACGGGTAAGAAATTAATAAAAGGGCATGCTGTTATAGTAACATAATCCACGATGTGTATGGTGTGACCCAAACTTTCCCACCCTGAAGGTGAGTATTTTCCACTAACACCACATCCCGAAGTGTTTTTTGCCAGTGGACAAATGTATAAACGACACGTTGTTCATCATAAACTGCGAAACATGTTAATTCTTGTTATCACATCTCCTAACATAAATCTTCAATGAGTACACACATATATGCGTCATTCAACAGTGCTGCGTATGGTTTAAAACATTATATTACAAGATCTTTTATATTACTGCTGGATGAAGCAGCACTTTACAGTAGAACAGTGCAACAGAAATGCAGCCGATTCATATTTAATGAGGATCTTTTCAGAAGAGCCGTAGCACGTGAAACAAAACAGGGAGGGATGCAAAGTGGGTAATACTGTAGCTTATTTCCACGCAACCCTAACCCCAGCTTTGATGACTTCAGAGGCGTATGCATAAAATAGCTCGATGAAGGTTCGGTTCTACATGAGAAGAAGAAAAAAGTCACAGTGTTGTTTCCACATTAAAGGCCAATTAATTAAATCTAGTGGGGATCAGGTAGGATGACTGGATTTAACTCTATAATGCTAACTGGAAGTGCCTGTGTTGGCCACAAAAGCATTTCGGTCTCCTTTAATGGCCAGGCTGAAATCAAAGACGAGAGAAGAGAGATGATGTACGATAGAGGTAGTGCTAAAGATGTGCTAAGGCAACAGAGCGGTATGAAGCACTAGCACGCAGGTCCTCCTACAGTGCGTGACGCACTTTCTTTTTCCAGGAATGAGTAGATGCTTCCCGTTCAAAGCAACAAAAACCTTTTCCAAAGGATCCAGCTGGCAACACAATGCAACACAACACGCACACACTTTTCTTGCTACCATTGTGAGGACGTTCCACAGACTAAAATATTAACCCAGTTAATTAATGCTATGCCAAAATAGCATAGCATTTTGGTAATATGACCTCGGTAAAGAAAAGGAAACATTTTACTAGTTTTTGTTTAATTGTATTTTTGTTTAAATTCTATAAATGATGCCTGCTGTTCCAGTCCTTGCCTGGAAATTTGGTCCTCGCTAAGATAGAAAAAACAAGGTGACACACGGGTTCCCACACGAAAAGACAAAAAGATGACAAATATTACGTCAACCTGGACACTTAGCCAGACTATGATCAAACATTTCCCGGAAAAATAGAACGAAGTGGTGATTCAAATGTCAGCACGATACATGCTCACACACATCACACACACACACACACACACACACACACACACACACACACACACACACACACACACAAAGGTAAAGTGTCCTCAAAAGTCCAAACTGTTAGAGATTCCTGTCCCTGTGGCAACGGTTTGTCCCCTCCAAGATATATAAAAACATGCACACAGAATTATACAGTCACCCAAACCCTCTCGTCACGCTGAGGTCACTGAGAGAGGAAGAGAAAGAATATAAGAGATGACAGGAAGAAGAGTGGCCAGACGTCCAGTCAGGAAACCTGTGTGAACGTTCCCAGTACTAAAGGGAAAACAAATGAGGTCATGAGAGATGGAAATGAGGGGTCTGGGAAGAGTATAAACAAATACACAAGGGCTGCTCCAGGTTCCTTCAAATAGAGTAACAGATATACAAAAAATTGAAAAGAAAAAAAAAAAAGCCAGGTTGACGTTATTATAGACTAGCAATGGCAAAAGTACAGCTGTTCATCTAAATAAGCTAGCAAAAAAATAAAATTCCGTTTCAAATCAGTCCCTCGCGTCAAAGTATAAACTCTTAAATTTACCTCAAGCATGAAAGTGAAAATACAAGAAGACACGAAGACACGTCCGATTTTACTTACTGATGATAAACCAGTGCCCCTTGGTGAAAGAAACTAAGATTAGCTAAGGCTACCTATCAACAACCTTATTGCTAATCTCTTCTAAGTAAGATAGCATAACTCTGACAAACCAACCAGCTGAAGCTTAATAGCTAGCTGTCCCGATACAAAATACAACTAAAAAGATTACAGAAATGGATTAATCGGGTCTAGTTCTTGCTGTTACATATGTCAAAGTCTAAATTATTCTGTTGAAGTAGAAACGAGTCAGTAGAAGACAAAAGTATAACGTAAAAGTAAAGCACAGATACTTAAAAAAAAACAAAACAAAAACAGACTTAATTACAGTTGCGAAATAAACCTAGTCAGTTCGCATAATTTGATCAGCAGTCACTAGAATTTGACAAATCTGGAAGCTAATCCTGACATAATTGTCAAGTCACCCGATATTTGGCGAGGTCCAATTAAGAGACAGTATAAAGGTGCTCATGTTGCCATCATAAGAGAAAGGAAATGATGGAGGCAGACAGCGCGGAAACAAAATGATCAAAAAAATTATCCTGACGATTCCCAGATCAATTCTTTCCACTAAGGTCTGGTGCCAAAGAGCACAAATGGACGTTCAGCTTTTCCGAATCTGCCATTAGGACACAGACGATCATTAGGCATCAATAATGCTTCACTGCTTTACTGAGTCAGGGAAACGCTTGTCAGAGAAGACGTCTGACACGTTCACGCCAAGTGACTAAGTCACATTATGAGAACTAATGACAACACAACTGAAGTCATCCAGAGGCTGTAAAATATAAATGACATCAGTTAGAAACTTGCCCATCGGGGTTAATGAGGCAGAACATACTGTTCATGTTATGACAGTAATATCTACGTCCTAATGTACCATGAATATGCTCCATAACTACCCAACCGCCTAAGACACAGCCGCACACAAAGTTCGCAAAACGGAGGAGTCGCATATTGGGTCTCATTAATGTTGTTGCTTCTTCGCCAAACCTCTGTTTTCTTTCTGAATATACTGGCATTCAGAACAGCTAGATCATCACAGTCATAGCTGGGAAACAACCACTATGTTACAAAATGGTCTGCGGGTACATTGGTGAATACAGGCAATACTTTGTATATTTCTTATTTTCTGGCTGGGGCATTTTTTTTTTTTTTTGCTCTGACAAAACAAAAATTGCGAAGCATTTTGACGCATTTGTCTTGGTTTAAGTTGACAGGAAGGCTATGCTACCTGTAATAACCTCTCATTATAACCGCGATGAGCAAAAAAGCATGTGCGAACAAACATCACATTGAACCATGAGATTGCATTGCATTACATTACAAATCATTTGGCAGACGCTCTTATCCAGAGCGACTTACATTTATCTCCTCTATACACAACTGAGCAGTTGAGGGTTAAGGGCCTTGCTCAGGGGCCCAGCAGTGGCGGCTCAGCGGTGCTTGGATTTGAGCTCCCGATCTTCCAATGAGTACTCCAACGTCTTAACCCCCTGAGCTACCCCTGCCCCATGGATGGGCAACAACAGCAGAAGAGTATGTCAAGTTCCAATCCTGATGTAAATAGAATGACATAACTTGGACTTTTTCCACTGATACGGCGTTTATTTAGCATCTTTGGAAGCCGTCTCCAGAATCAGTGCTTTAACAATAAGAGGTAAAGCAAATGTTTTCGGTCTTAAGGGTGGGAGGGCTTTGTAGTTTTTGTTTTTTGTTTTTTTTTTTTATTGCTATTTGTGTTTTTTTTTTTCTTTTTCTTTTTGGTTTTTTCTTTTGGTAGCACGACCGACTGCCATTTTTATTTTATCAGCTTCAATAAAAAAAAGGCAAAAAAAAAAAAAAGATAGGCTGATAAAAGGACGACTGTTTATATCAGTGATGTCAGACGGCACCCTGACTGGTGATGATGTATTTGATCTCCAGATTATCCCACCTTATGCAGCTTTCTTCCTGTGATTACTCAACCTAACCTAATTTTTTTGAGGAGTCATTAAGGCAGTAACATGCAAAGAACTGCAATTTGCGATTGAACGAATATTTCAACTTGTATAAAGGTATAAAAAAAGAAGGAAAATGCATAAACACTGATTCAAACTGACTTTGAGGCAAAGTCTTTCCAATTAGCGAACGCGCTGCTTGCTACACCAATGACATGTAATTTGCACACATTGTGCTGACACTGGCTTGATGTTATCCTTGATCTCAAAATCTTGTACTGTTTGTCAGATGACAGGAGTGTGAACAGGAGGCGTTGGGGGTGGGTGGGTGTGGACTTTAATGATATTGCTGGAAGAAACCCATATGTCAGCAATGTCTTTTAATGGTGGGAGAGCTGTGCTCATGGTGGTCCGGTCCATCAACATTAGAGGATTGGGGTCATTTTGATACTGTAATGCTATTGTTGAAGATGTACTCAATGGTATACTCATAGCATTGGCCAAGAACTTCCCGGGTGTGGTATGTATACAGATACTTGCATTTAGTGCTGTTTCTGCCATCATGTATGGTAACACAGTCTTGGGGCGTGAAGACTAAGGAAGTGAGAACCCTCCTTGGGAATTCAAGTATACACGATCAGCATAAGAAGTGACCTATTCACTAACAGTCCGGAGTTGGCTTGTGAGGAAATGCAATATCCAGTGACAGCACTATACAATTTGTGTGCCACTGTGGAGTGGATGATTGTTCCACAAACTGCTAAGCAATAATCGATGAACAGCTTTTTTTCACCTAACTGACTTACTAGCCAAGAGGGACAAGACTATGTGGGTGGTAGTGATGATCTCATCATCAATGGATCAAACCCATTCTCTCAAAATGCTTTCACAAGCACTTGAGTGCTACTGTCCTACAGTAATGGTTGATATATTCTTTGGGACACAATGGAAGCAACCTGATATTGTTCAGGGTCGTCCACACTTCCACAGCGAGCACTGCCCATGGAGGTTCCATGCATGGTTTAATGGGAACCTTCCACAATGTGTTTTTTTAAACATTAAAATTGATGTTTTTGCGAATGCATATTACAACTTGACCTAAATAGCATGAAGAGTCATCGGGGAATTGCTATAAGGGAAGAACCCTACGGCAGGGTCCCAGGTAGTAGGGAAAAGACAAGGGCTGTGCCCCATTATCCTTATTTTTGCACGTTCCCTCGCTCGTTTCCTTCCACCCTGGATGTTCCACAAAATACAGCTGTTGAAGTGCTGTCCCAGTACCTTCTGGGACAAGGGACCGAGGGATGATTTTCTCTAAAATCAACCCTTGGCTGGAGGCGTGCAGAGAAATTCCCCCTTGGTGACACCACGTGTGGCGAAAACACTAGTTGGAAGGAGAATTAGCATAAACAGAGGTGCCCCGTTTGCTTTGTTAATAATGTCGTATATAACAGGTGGCACATCAAGGTAACAACGGTGTTCTGATACCACTTTTTTTAACAGTTACCTCCCTCCCTCACTTGCTTGATCACTCCCATGATGGCTTCAGGAACTTTTGACTTTAGGGGGCGATGATGATTATTCGAAGTTACGATGACGATTGCGATATGCTAAAAATTGTAAAATATTTAGAAGATATTTAAGATTCGCCGACAGGCATCGAAGGCAGGCCAGCGTAGCAGCGTATGACGCGCGATACGTGCAGACGACACACGGAAGTATGCGGACGACACCCGGAGTACACTCGCCTTACATGATGCGTCGCTCTCTCCCGCAACTCACGGAGTCAACTTGCGTATCGGTGTACTGTACAGTGCATTACTGAGTGTTTCTGGTGTGCTTCAAGAGCTAATTTTAACTTAAAAGCATGTATTCTAAACGTCCGCATGTCCCCTACAGGAAAAGACTCCTCGGTAAGCTAGGCTAAGTTAGGCTAAGCTACCTAAGCTAGGCTAAGCAGTGGCATATGACATTCAACATACGATATTTTCCACTTACGATGGGTATAGCGAAACAGATCTCCATCGTAACTTGAGGACCACCTGTGATATGGCGCAGTATAGAAATATAGGTGGTTGGAGGGTGGAGCTTCAAGTCACATGTAAGTAACTTGTTAACACAACACAGAAGTTGTGTGTTTTGGGGAGCATTATATACAGTATGAACCCAGTTAGTAATGTTGGTCCAACTTGGAAACCTTTAGCAACAGACCCTGGATACTTTAGCCGTGACGATAACATGGAAATGAACCAGAATTGTTTCGGTATGGTGTATTTCAGAAATGTTTGGCTGCTGTTAAATAAATCGACTAGCTAGCTAAATTAGTTAGCCTGGTAACGCATGGTAATTGATAAAAGTGTTAATGAGGTGCTTGTTAGATGTGGATGTGTATGTAATGTAGAAATAATACATACATTCAGCCCAAAGCTAATACAGGACCCAGAGGAAATACAGAGGAAAGTCAGTGAGAGTGTAAACCAAGGAAATGGAATTGCCAGAGTGAAAGAGTTGAAAATTACCTATTGTAAAGTCAGCCTATTTATCATCATTGTGAATCTTCTGTTATTACCCAGTTGTGAAGTTGTCTAGCTGGAAAACTTGCGATATCTGACAGGTGACTAATGGCATGTGTTTGTGTAAATTTCTGTATTTTTGTTCTTCGCACTCTGTTATATCAGGCAAGAGTGAGTCATCCGGTGCATCTGCTCGACCTCAGTGTAAAACTTGTATATATTTATTGATCGCTGTTTTGGCTAGCATGCTAACCCTATCTGGCTCCTGCTTAATGTCTTAGACGGGCTGGAGTACAAAGTACGCCGATTATATAACGAAATACATGGAGAATTCATCTGGGTAATCAAAAAATACACACACTGGAAGTGACCGGAGGTGATGAGTTTTGTTCTCTGTGCATTATTTTAGAGCGCTAGCTGGCTAGAGTTAATGGGTTAGCCCGTGTTGGTCGGCCTCATGGATGCGAAGCCTCATGTGAGCCTCCAGAGCAGCCTGCTGTGAGACGAGAGCCAAAACACCAGTGCGCGCTGAGATCACAGCCGAGCAACCAAGAGCAACCAAGAGGCTTTGTTCTTTCATCTGGTACTCAGTAAGTGTTACAGGCACATCGGTGTGCATAATAAAGTGGTTTTTTTTTTGTTTTTTTTTATTATTATTTTATTCTCATAATGCTCCTGTAATAGCAAGGAAACATCTGCGTTTAATTATATCCTCAGACCACATACTACCATACTAATTAGTTTGTCAATACACCATTGTTGTCATTATTATTTAGGCTTATTACTTAAGTGCATTATGTGGTTTGGGACGCAGCCCTGAATTCTCTCTGTCTGCCTTAACAGGCAAGAGATTAATCTATGCAATAAAGAGCACAAGAAGACATAAAACAAACCCATGTTAAATACAGTAAAATACTATTCGGTGCCTTGCAACAACCCTGGGAGGGCAACGTTTCAAATGTTCATGGATTTAACCGTGAATTGCGAATCGAGTGTTAATGTGTTTCTGTATATCCTTTGAATGGAATTTTATTTTATTTCATGAGGGTAAAAGGGTAAGTCTAACGAGGTTTTTTTCTGGATCTGCCACATCCAGCTGGTGATGACTCAGCAAAGAAAGTCACAAAGGGCTTCAAAACAAGTTTTGGGTGACTTTTTGAAGCGCATGGTTCGAGGTTAATCCGCAAGAGAACCATTGTTCTAATTTATGTCTATATTACTTTTTGCCCTTTATAGGTCTTTTACTGCATATGCAACGCCTCTGCATTCAGGAGAATTTTCTTATCTTAATGGGCTTTGTAGTTTCCGATGTACAAACTACTGGAGCTCACCCCCGATACAGAAATCAAAGAATGTCTATCATAGTTCTTAGCTCATCCAAATTGCTGCTGCTGTTGTTTTTCTTTATATTTCAAATGAGAAATTAGATTTTTCAGAGAGTCAGGATCCATGCTGTTAATACCAAAACCAAACATACAAAACGAAATCACAATCCCGATCCAGGGCTGAAAGCAGGCATTACTCCGAACACGGGAAATCACAAGGCAAACAGGCTGGAGGATAATCCAAAGAACAAACCAAGAAGAAGGGCAAAAGGTCACACCTAACATAAATCAGGAGAATAACAAAGCTCAGACCTAACACAATAGTCATGGTTGGCAAGGCTTCGCAATGGATTCGTGTTCTGTGTGTTCTGATGTAAAAGACGGTAAAGACGTGCAGCAGAAATCCAGGGTGTGTCGCGTGTACGCTTTAGGAATGCAATCGAATACGAACACGTTACATGTTACACGATATGACACACGTATCCTAAACGCGTTAGGCGTTCAGATGTGAAGCTTGTGGGGGAAGCTTTACGTACTTAGTACCACATCATAGGTCTGCATCATCGCAGTGGTTTGAATATGTCAGCGAATTTTTGAAAATATAACCCAAATGCATGTGGTAGAAAAGATCGCCGACAGGTATTGGCATTGTCTAACACCTGTAGTGGGCATGTCTTTGGGGTCACTGGATGATCTCACCTCGGGCTCTTGGGGGCAGGTGAACATAAACTCACCATCTGGTGTTATTTTCCACTTACTGATTTGAAGATCCGTGTCCCCGTGGGGCTCTCCCGCCTTCCCTGTCGCTGTCGTTCACACTTTCAGGATATCTGGCATCTTCTCTGATGCAGTAAGATGGACTGACGGACACCCATCCTACCATTTCTACACTCCTGCAGTCCCTTTGTGCGTAATCCTTTAATTAAACAGGCGCCACACACACGCAGTACTCTGAGACAAACTGTTGCCACCACACATACATAGCCAGACGCTGTGCGACCAATATGCACCATCCCAATGGGCAGGCATCTGTTCTGCCAGGTGGTGGTGTTTGTTTTTCCCCCACTTAGAACGTTCTGAGAGCGGCAGGAGAGGCTGGCCGGACACAGTTACTCTTTCAGTGGCAGGTTATTAAAAAAGAGATGATTTTATAGAGAGAAAACGTGACACGTGCGAGACGCTCAGACTGGTGTGACGACACACAGATGGAGGAGTCTGCAGACGGCCTTCAGAGGTCGTCACATCCAGACGCAGCTGGAGGGGGGGGTAAATGAAGTTCATCCAGGACAAACATGAATCTAAGGGTGGGAAAATGGATTAACCGCTTCAGCAGTTCACAAATAAACGTTCTCGTCCATTGAACACGTCCAGCATAGAGTTTGTTGTTGTATTGGGTTTTATTTTGGACCAAGAAGGCCCAATAAGAATTAATAAGCTGTAACTCTAAGGGTGAGTCCATAAGGGAGGTGCCATTCAGCCGTCCTATCTCTTCTTTATCATTGAACATTGAACCTAAGAAAACATGCATAAAAAAGAAATCCTGATCAATCTCAGACATCATCATCTCCTTGTTTAGAGTGTTTGTTTTTTTGACGAGCTGCACAGGGTTAGCAAATACCCAAAGTGTAGTTAACTAGCATCCCACGATTAAAGAATTTCCTTTGCTTCTCCGCGTGATCTTCAGGAACTTCAGGATGACATATGGGCTCTAAATATGGATTCCTTCTAGCTGTTCTGCCATAGTAGCCAAGTTGATGGAGATCCCTCACAGGAGTACTCTGGACTCACTTGAAGTCGCTCTGCAACATCAACGGTGGGGATTTTTTTTTTTCACCAATCCGTTTCGCAGTCTGAAGACACCTCTCAGAGGGCCCGGGTCGACCTGAGCGGGATGCTGTCGATTCCTTTCCTTGGCTTTTGAATTGTACAATCACTCTGTTCACTGTGTACAAGAGGAATCCCAAGGTTTTGTGCAATCATACAGTACGCTGGCTAAGTCCACCCTCAGACTGACCCACAATAACGCCCTCTTTGAAAATCACACAAGTCTTTTACGTCTGGTGTTCACCACATGGCTAGTTGCTCTAAAGAACTAATATGCTGTAATCTGAAATGAAAAATAACATCATATCAAGAAGTTTGAAACACCAGGTGGTGTCCGCATAGATAAAACGGTGTAACGAGGTGCCCGTATACACTAAGAAAATGGACCAACAAGCTAACTGGGCCTATTAAGAACATTGTTCCTATCAATTGACAAGTGTACAGAGCACCGGATGGACTATGTTGCGTAATTGTATAGGTGGATGGGATTAAATGGCCACTTAGTGTGTGCATGTCCACTACAAAGGGCAATAAATCAAAGGGTTTACCGAGACACATGGAGAGCGTGGCAAGGTTATTCTATGCGAACGTTTTTTGGTATACCGTACCTCTATATATCTTAGAACAGCTCATACTGCAGTGTTTTATTCCCCTTATACCGCAGTTATTCATCAACAATGATCGCGTTTCACTATTTCACGACATATTGCGCTTTAGAATGAATTAATGTATATTTTATAATGTTTGTGTATTTACATATCCCTGTGGCTTGCTTTTTAATCGACACCTTTTGCCCAATCACAGTCGAGAATTCGGCATCACGATGATATAAATTTAATATACAAAAGAAAATGTAAAGAAAAAAAAAAAAAGTTGTTTTTACTCAGAGTCCAGGAAACGCTCAGCCATGTGGAGACTGTGCGTCATGGTAGAGCGACACTACAGTGTTTCACAGGGGTGTGTGTGAGAGACTGAAGCGATTGAAGGCTAGGCAGTCTGACAACAGCAGGAATCCACACACACACACACACACACACACACACACACTGAACCAGCGCTGTTTTGAGAATTCAGCCTAAAAGACACTGGAATAGTTTAGCACACATTATGGGTTGTCCATAGGCACAGCTGAGGCCAAATGTGTCCCAAAGGGACAGCTCCCCTGTTTCGGTCCAGTGCTACTTTCCATCCAAAAGTGCAGTGTTTTCAGTCTGCTGGGGTCACACACACACACACACACATACACACACAAACATGCACATATGCAGAAGTGTGCTCGTCCCAGCCAAATCTGCACACATGCACTAAACTACCATCTGGAGTTAGCTTCACTACTCCAGCGCTTAGCTAATATAAACACATTCCTCTACTGGCAACTGGCAGCTGGGAGAACATACCCTCTCACACACAAACACAAGCTGAGGACACAGTGAAGAGCATTCAAATCTCATTCCAGAGGTGGTCCTTTTCCAAAAAAAAACAAAAAACCCTGCATCTTGGAAAAAGCATGCACACTCACGCCGGGACACATACAAGACCAGAGAAAGACTCAACAGACGGCAGGTGACGCACAGAGCTCCAGGTCTTGCACTCTTCCCCTAATCGCTTTATCTTATCAAGCCAAAGCAGCTGAGAAAACGCCTGACCCACACACACAAACACCTGGCACTATCAGCACTTCTTTCTTCGTGACCAACTCTACTGTCCCACTGTATGAGCATGTAACACTCTTCAGGTTCCTCCTGTTACGGGAATGAAAGTCAACATGGAAAGACCTTAAGAGAGACCACGAGAGAGAAAGACTTGAGAAGGTGTGAAGAGGAAACACTTGTATCTTCCTAACTCCCACACACACACACATTAAAACCAAAGCCATGTCCAGAATCTTCATGTATTTAAACACACACATACACACACACACACACGTAATGCTTACTCTTCTGGAAGTCCTGTCTGCAGTAGTTCACTTTTGACCCCCACACTCGGGACAACAGCGAACGCAGAAACAAAGCAGGGCGAATAAAAGGAAACCCAAGGAAAGAAAAAAAAAGAAGCTCCTCTGCATTGAAAAGAGCACGCTGCCTCTCCCTTTCTTGTCTCTTGCCCTGCTGAGGCAAAAGAAAAGAAGCTTCTCCCCTGAGATGTCACCCCCCTTGTGGTGCTCTGCAACAACCCCCTCCTCAGGGCTAATCTGTCCCGTTCAGACTCGGAAAAGTCTGACCCTTCTTGTTCAATCAGCCCACGGATGAAGGGAAAGAGGACGGGGCAGAGAGAGGGAAGACGGGGAAAGGTAGACGATGGAATGAGGAGCAGCGCGAGAGCTGCCTCATGGTGAAAAGGAATTCCTCTGTTCTTGTCAAGTAGAGACAGCAAGTGAAGGGAGAGGAGAAGAGAAAGACAGCGCGAGAGAGAGAGAGAGAGGGAGGGAGAGGAAGGGGATACGCCCCTCGCTCCACCCCCAACTCTCACACTCTGCCTTTTTTGACCAATCAGAAAAGCAGAAGGATACACAGGGAACAGGACAAGAACCCACATGCTTTTCTAATTTGGTATTTAGCATTTCTGGTGTCTGCATGTACTCTTTTTAAAAATACTTCTCAGGCAGAAAGTCCGATTGTCCAGAATGTCCAAAGTCCACAAGCTAAAATTCGAAAAGGTACAGGGCCATAACCTAACCAAGGACTGGAGAACGGCGAGAGCGGTTCACGTTTCACGCGCCAAAATTAACGGTTTAGTAGCTAGCTATAAATGAGACGATGGGAATGGGGTCTGCTTTGTTTAGTTGTAACACGTCCCGTTACCACATATAACCAACGCCATGGATTTGTAGATCAGTTTTAAACCGCCGTCGACTTCTTTTAGGTCGCTACACCCTAGATTTCTTTTATTTTTCTTGCATGCGTTTGTTGTCTTTGCTACGGTATGTTTTTTTTTTTTTTTGCTTGTGTTTTTTCAAATGCACAGCTCGATCCACTGAAAGGCAATCCCCTGTGCTGAACGTCTCTCTTCAACACCCTCCACTCATTACACCTTTAAAACACACACTCCGCCCTCCCGTCCAGTGTGCGCACATTCAGAGGTACAGAATGATATGTGCTTCCTGTTCACTTCCTTTCCCACAACACGCTCGGAGAAAGACAAGCAAGGAGAGAGAGAAAGAGAGAGCGGCGTTGCGTTTCACATCTCTCTACTAGGAGCTGACCCTCTTTCTGGAAATGCACGAAACAAACTCGATCACCCTTTTCAGGCTGCCTGGAATGAAAGAATGGCTGTAAAACCGCGTGCGCACATCTCCAACCGCAGACACATTAAAACACTATTACGTGCTTCAGAATGTGCAAGCTGGCCACTGCGGTTCTAGAAATAACCCTCGGAAAAGCCGGCTTCAATAGACAAGCCGCTAATCGTGGCACTTTGAGGAAGCTGGGATGGGTTTTTCACGTCGTAAAGCTACACCGAGATCAAGCGGCGCGGTTGGGAAAATGAATCGTATCCCGGCCGACTTTATTTTTATAACTCGGCGGAAATCTTAGAAATGCTTCATTTCGTCTTGCTTAATTTCTTTTCCTGTGTATCAGCTAATTAAAAACAAACGAACAAACAAAAACCCCAACCGGTACAGTTGAAGGAACAACTGTTTGGTTCATCCTTTCTTGACCACGCAGGGTGTAAATTGCCCCCTTGTTTTCTGCTTGAGGGCGTTTTAACACTTCAGGAGCAGCATGTGGTGGGGAAAGAAGGGGGGTTGAAGGGGGGGTAGAAGAGGGAAAATGGGGGTCGCGTTAATCCAAGGGACAAAAGATGTCCTTCGTAACCCACACGCTGTCAAAAATGAGGGGCCTCAGGAGCAATCCAAATTTATGTAGGAGTGGGACGACAAAGACCTTCTGGCAACGCACGTGTCGCAAATAGAGTTGGCCAATTGTTCGCGGGGAAGGGATGGAGCTGGGGGATGGAGGGACGGAGGCCTTGGGGGAGGAGCACAGAGGTAGAGAGAGAAAAGAGATGGGGGATGCTCATCTGGCCAACGTCAACTAGGCGGCACAGATGGTGTGTACGCACAAGCACAGATTGACAGGCAGGTCAGGAAGTGAGCGGATGGGTGACAAATCTGTTTCCCTTGCTGTCTGCTTCTGCGTTGCGTTTCTTCTCACACCGCGAACAACCCACACGGCTAATGTAGGTACTGTAGGGTTCATGCACTCCTTTTGTCAGGGTGTCATAGGATACAAATCACTCCTACATCTCATTAAAGCGTGTGTGTGTGTGTGTGTGTGTGTGTGTGTGTGTGTGTGTGTGTGTCGACCAAACACGATACTTTCATTTAAATTGTCCTCTATTCTAGAAGGGACCAAATCTGCCATTGGAAGCCATTGCACTCTGAAACTCTACGTAGAGTAGATCGAAATAACGTAGCACAAAATGAACGCTAGCTTACATCCAAGCATTTGTCTGCTCTTCCGTTCAATAATTGTTTTTATTTTTGTTTCATAAATTTTAGCTATGTTTAATGGTGAGTGAATTATCTGACACAAAGACAAATCTTTCTCTCTCTTACTATGTGTGTGTGTGTGTGTGTGTTGTAATAATCCATATAATGCGCCCTGGAGATGAGGGGGAGGGGAAATAGCAGGGGCCTAGAAGAGAAAGCATCACACACACACACACACACACACACACTTAGAACACGTTTCTTTGTACATCAGCATCTCTATAGACACCCAGACGAATACACCTGCCTGGAAGCAGAGGAAAGAGCCAGGAGACAAAACAATCACTAGGCAAACAATAAACAAACACTAGCATAAAGGAGAGAAAAAAGCAAAGCCCGGAGACACCTTTGAACAGCGAACGCACACAAACACGCTCGCAGACGCTGCAGGCAAGACTTCAAAAAAACAAAAAAAAAAACAAACAAAAAAAAAACCCGAAGACTCAACCGACACTACTCCAGAGAAAGAGACATTACAAGTACTGACCCTGCTCGCAGACATCACAAACAAACATTGACCACATCCAAACAGATGACATCACTACGGAACGGACGCTTCGCCGCCAGTTCGAATGCAGCTTGGGTCAGGGACACCTCGGCAACAAGAAGGACGTTGTAATGTCCTGTAATGACATGCTGTTTCGTCTGAGAGCAGTAAAAAAAATATTTAAAAAAATAAATACCAAATTACAGCTTGTCATATACAGTACCTGGCATCCTTTCGTTGCATAAAGTCTTAGTGTCTAGTTTAGTTTTTAATCTTTTTTTTCTTGGTTACATAGTCAGCAGGACATTCTGACCTAAAGCCTCCTTATTACCCACAATGCCTCCTGGTCACATGGCGTGAGGACTTCCCTGAACATCCTGGTGATGCAGCTCATGCTGAGACTTTCCCAGAATTCCGCCCAGATTGTTACGCACCCCTGCGGGAGTGTTAGTCAGCGCTCTCTAGGAATTGTTTGGTGTTAAGTACAGTACGGTGTTATGCGTGGTTCCAGTGAGTTCCTTGGATGGATCCATGTCTTGAAGGTGTCTTGAAGCTGTTCTGGTGGTTCACGGTGGTGTAATACATCACTAACATACTTTATATGCTGGTTTTTTTCCCTGACCTGCCAAAATATAATATAATGTGTCTGGAATGTGTCCATCCATCCATCCATCCATCTCCATGCTGATTTATTCTATTCCAGGATCGTGGGGGCACCGGATCCGATCTCAGCTGACTTCAGGCAAGAGGCGGGGTACACCCTGACCAGTCCACCACAGGGCCGACACATAGAAGCATACAATAATTTGTACTCACGTTCACACCTAGGGGCAATTTCGGGTTTCCAATCCACCACATGCGCATGTCCTTGGAGTGTGGGTGGAAACCGGAGTACCCAGAGGAAACCCACATGGACATGGGGAGAACATGCAGACTCCACAGAGAAAGGTACTCAGGCTGACCCGGTGTTCAAACGCGGGGTCTTCTTGCTGTGAAGCGACAGTGCTAACCATCAAACCAGCCTGTGTCTGGAAATGATGTGGCTAAATATTCGGAACATTTTTGACGCAACTCCAAAAATCGTTTTCACAGATTTTTTTTTTCCCTTTTAGAAATGTACAAATAATGAAATCCTTGCTTTACTGGGTGAATCGCATGGTGTCAATATCAGCAAACATTCCCTCGAAATGATTTGTTCACGTTTGCTATAGATTGGTAGCTCACTGATGCCGTCACTACCCGATATCGAATGCGCATGCACCTGCTCCTTCTGCTTCCGAGTAGCAAGGAAATGACGTACCTTCACGGAGCTTCCTGATTGGCAGAGCTAAGTCGAAATTTCGAGTTAGGTATCTCAAAATTTTGAGTTAGTAAGTCGAAATTTCGAGTTCCTATCTTGAAATTCTGACTGGCTAACTTGAAATTTCGAGAGAATAACTTAGAATTTTGAGTTAAGTAAGTCGAAATTTCAACGTACACACGCCAAAAAAATAAAAAATAAATAAATAAATAAATAATGAACATTTTTCGTGACGGAAACAAGCTTCCGCAAATTTAAAACACAAGCACTTGCTTGTAATGCTTTTAATTCCAGGATAAATCAGAGGAATAGAAAATGCAGCCTGAAGAAGCAGAACTTCGTGGAGATAACTGAATCAAGGTCCTGAAATCATAATGTATGTACGCATGGATGTGGGATAGTTTATATTGCTTTTAAATTCCTATTTCGAGTTGTCAGTGTTTACGTTAGTTTGGTAGAAACAGGATTTGAAGGATGAGCTGTGTCTGGGGTTTGAAGGATAAGCTGACCAAGCGCTCCTCTGTCACACTCAACAAAGAGCTCACTTTGTTCCGAATTCTGTCCATTTAAAAAAAAAAAAAAAAAAAAAATCCCCCATCCTCCGGTCTCTGTTTAAGACGCTGTCCCATGAGATTTCCTCTATGTTGAGGGGGGGGGAGAAGAAGGATTTTCATGGACTTTAAAGGGATGATTCTATTAATTTATTAATCCTGGCATATTTATGTATTGCCTCAAAGGGCACTTTATACTTCTGGAAGTGTATTTACAGGCCAAGACATAAATTTAGTGTGACATGTCGTGGTTATATCAGAACCTCAGACGATTTCTGATATCGTGCAAGAAAAATGGGTCCAATTCTAAATCTTATTTAGAGTCAGGCTTAATATGGACAAGCCTTAATTTTAAGAAAATTTCACTCTGAACATTTAACTCGGTAGTTATATCTTAGGTCTAAATACTTATTTGAATAATTTCAGAATCCAAATATGGCACATAATGAGTGGCGTCTGGATCGATATTTGGTTCTCCGAGTAACAGTGGATTACTACTACTGCACTGATAAACTTTTTTTTGTTTATTCATCTTCTGTCGCTTAATAATCCTGTTGAGGGTCACGGGGGGAAGCTGGAGCCAATCCCAGCTGACTTCGTGCGAGAGAGAGGCGGGGTTACACCCTGGGCAGGTCGCCAATCCAGCGCAGGGCGACACACTGAGACAGACAACCATTCACACACACATTCACACCTACGGCCGATTTAGAGTCGCCAATTAGCCTAATCCCCTCTGTGCATGTCTTTGGACTGTGGGAGGAAACCGGCGTACCCCGAGGAAACCCACACGGACACGGGGAGAACGTGCGTACTCTACACAGAAAGGACCTTCTTGCTGTGAGGCGACAGGGCTAACCACTAATCCATCGTTCCACCCTGATAAACTTTTTTTTTTTACGTTTAAAATTTGTTAAGTTCATCAGCAATGCAAAACAAAAACCAAAAAAAAAAAAAACCCCAACAACACAAAAAGAGACCAACTTCCTAACTAAGTAAGCACCATGACTAACACAACTCTAATCTAACTTGTCTTTCTGTCTTCGCCCAAATCTCTCCTGTTGAAATCCAAACCTTGTCAAGCTGGATTGAGGTCTTGGACAGGTCAGGGGTCAGGGCTTAATCAGATTGATGGGCTCTCATTCCTCGTCCTCGCATACACACAGATGACCCCGTCACCCCAGGGCCTCTACATCGATTGTTGGTATGTATGTGACCCCCACCCACACAGGAAGCTCGCCCAGGCCATGTGAGCACTATCGCTCCAACCACACACAGGCACTGACTGACATTCGGGAGCTAAACACACCGTGGTTACACCCCATGGTGGCAGCTCTCCTGCTTTTTCCGGGGTTCGTTTTACCTCTTCATTTTCTATTCTATTCACCTTGGCTTGCAATCGTGTTACATTTTGCTCAGTGCGGAGTGGCCGCGGTGGCTCAATAGCAGCTGGATAACAGGCTGTTGTGTCTGTGTGTGCGTATGTGTATGTGTAGGTGTGTGTGTTATTCCACTCTTTCCGATATCACCTCATCGGATCCGCACCACGATACACATATGCAGCACATTCATAGTGTAGTGGGTGTGTGCTTTTCTTCCTCTTCTTCCCTCTCTGTTTCTTTCTCTCTCTCTCTCTCTCTCTCTCTCTCTTTATCCCTCTTTTTTCCTCTGTCTAAAATATTCAGACCCCCCCAGTCTCCAGTTACCTGGCTAGCTGGCAGGCGAGAAACTCAGATACACTTTCCACTCTTCTGGGCCTTAAGAGCTGTGCAAGAAGTGTTTGTGCATCGGGATGATTGTACGACGGTAATCGCGGTGGGCGGGATCAATCCCCGTTCTACGTTTCCGCATACGTTCACATAAATGATGGTTTCTATAGTAACGGCTAATTCACGGGGACGTCCGCGTAATATACCTAATGATAAGTCTACGATTAATAATACGAATTGGAATTCTTTAAACAAGTGTGTTGTGATTTAACAGAGAAAAAGGACGACACGGGGAATCTGTCCATCAGGAGATATGTGTATTTAACGTATAGTATGGAAGGAGTGTCCAGTGTCAGGTCTAAGATACAGTTTTCCGCTACAGAAAGGTCAACCGGACGAGGTTTTGCAATTTTTTTTTTCTTTTGCCGCCTTTTTACATCTTACTAACTTAAACAGAGACTTAAAAAAAAAAAAAAAAAAAAAAAAGAGACAGTGTGCTCGCTTGATTACGGTTGGACGTACCCTCACAACACTGCATTATTTATCAGCTTTCTCCAGCTTCACGTCACCCAGACGCAACCGCTTGCTAGCCATTGTGTGCTGGACAGCCAGCCAGCCAGCCAGCCATTTTAAGGGTCACGTTGAATTCGGTTCGAGTGCCGTTTTAGTGTCACCTTACTCACCTATTCATCTCCCGCTGTGGCACGTGGAACGTGGGATCGTCGGGGGAGAAAACGAGGATGAAAAACGAGCCCTGAAATGGCATTTAACCCAAATCCAAATAAATACAGGTTGAACTATGGGAAAAGGGTAAGTCAACAGAGCAGAGTGGAACATGGAAGAGTTGGGTTACTTCACTCCATTCATCTTAATTCGTATAGACCAGAATCCTCAAACACTGCCATCCAAACATATGCTTATGCTTAGTTGGAAGTATACCTTTTATCAAGTGGAAAATATCAAACGAGGTCTAGAATTTAAATACGGCAAAGGAGGCTCGAGGACTAGGCCGACTATTCCACCAAAGTGCCAGTGGAAAGACGTAACTGGGATTTCACAATTAAAAACAATACATCCCAATAAAGCCAAAGCCCTGTTAAATGCTTCATTCAGAAAGTCAGTGGCTTTGAAGGTATTCCTAGCTTCCAGGGTTTACTCCTGCGTACCGTGTGCTTTTCTGAGACGTTACGCAGTCACTTGGATGGCGGACAATGCGCATACGATGCGGATACGCTTTCTGTAGGGAGATGTTTAGTTAGCATTTAGCGAAGGAGTCTCCAGCGTCAGGGCTCTGTAACAATAACAAACAAAGCTTTAATTTGTACGTTCGGCTTTGAGACGGACGACTTTGAGGTTTCTCAGTAACGTGAGAAGCTACAATTTATTTTTGTTGGTTTTTTTGTTTTGTTTTTTTGGGTCTGATTGATTTAGGGTGGCATGGTGGTGTGGTGGTTAGTACGGTCATCTCACAGCGGGAAGGTCCTGGGTTCGATCCCTGGGGTCGACCTGGACGCCTTTCAGTGTGGAGTTTGCATGTTCTCCCCGTGTCCGTGTGGGTTTCCTCCGGGTTCTCTGGTTTCCTCCCACAATCCGAAGACATGCACAGAGAGGATTATTGTTCCAGGAAGTAACTTGTTTCCTGGACATTCCACAACCATTAATGTAGCAATTAATGTATAAAATGTATCCATTTTATCATGTCACTCGTTAATAAATGGATAAATAATTAAAAATGTTCGGGTTTAAGAGGAATAAAACGTGTAAATTCCCCATCATGGATTAATTTCCTCCAACAGCGTGCCCGGTTGCTCTCTAATAATCTCCGTCGATTGGGTTTAGTTGACTACTTAACATCTCTGCTTGTTGTCTCACAGCTTATTAGTCAGAACCTACATTTTATGAGAGGGATTTAAATAAGTTTTGGAGTTCCCGGGGTTAAACATCGGAAAGCAAAACTAAGTTCCGATTACTTGTCAAAGAGAAAAATGGATGGCGTGATGAAGGACCAGTGGCGCGTCTGTCTGTATCGCCGGTTAATGCTTTCCCCATCTGTCCTTCAAGGACATCCAAATAAATACACAATTTCTGCACAGAGGTCAAAGGTCACCGAGGTCACACGCTCACCCTAAACAAGCAGGAAATGACCCGGACGGCGTTTTTCTTTCGTGCGATTCCGCAAAGCGTTCCAGACATCATCTAAAAAGGCTAAACAGAAGGTTATATCAAGGCTTAGATATACTGTATATTTCTCTAAAAAAAAAAAAAAACAACAACCCTATTTTACATTCCTTCTCCTGGCAAGCCAGTTGAAAAAAAGTAATGAATGAGATGTTAGCATCAGGGTGCGTATCGTAGGAACAATATGATGGCAAAGAAACAAGGAGAGGAGGAAGAAGAGCTAATAAAAGACCCAGATTCTCCATCTTGACCCCGCAACCCCAACGGAGGAAGTAAAATCCCTAGGTTTCCATGACAACTGGGAAAATTGATGGGCAGATAGGCACGTGGCGACTTTGGGAAATGGAACAAAGAGGGAGACGTGAACAGGCGAGCAAGTAGGGGAAATATAATACAGTATAGTATAGTAATTTATAAAGTCTAATGAACATCACCAGCCCCAAGATAGGTAGTTTCAACGTGTAGCTAATTTGTTAGGAAATGTTTTTTTATGTAAATGCTCTTGCGTTCCATGCGTAAAAACATATGACAGCGTAAGGCAGATAGGTGACGAAGTTCATGCCATTTCGAATAATTCCAGTACAATTGGAAGTCTACACTTAGATCACATGTTGTAGTAATATCACTCCACCAATTTATGAACAATTATTAGTTTTTTAATTAATTAAGAAAATGACACTTTATAGTTTTTTATCCGTTATTGTTCTTTAAACTTACATTATGATTTCTGTACATGATCTTTAACCCTAATTTATTTCTTTTGAAATGTGCCCTGTTTACACTGTGTGTGTGTGCATTTTTTTTATTGGATTTTTTTTATTTCCTTCCATGATTCATTTATTTTTCCCGGCTGATTTTTAGTGCATTATTTATTTTAAAAGCTATTTGCACAAAATATATATATATATACAGTAAATATATACGTATATATTTTTTATATGTCATTTACACACGATTCATTTACTTTTCCTTGCAGATTTTTAGCACATGTATTGTTTCCACATTATTTATTCATTTTAAAAGCTCTTTGTGCAAAAACTCATTTACTTTTTCACAACATTTGCATACGATGCATTTGTTTCTCCTTGCAGATTTTTAGCGCATGTGTCATTTCCACATTATTTATTTATTTTCACAGATTTTTGCACAACATTCATTGATTCTTTACATGTCATTTTCACGTGAGTCATTTTTCATGGGATTTTTATTTTTTTGAAACACAGGATTAATATACGTTCACGTGTGACATTTGCGCACGATTCGTATATTTTCATGTGATGTGCACACTCGGTTTATCTTTACACCCTTTTCATTGTTGGTTTCATTTCTGTTTTACACACAATAAATACAGACTCATATCTTTTCACTGGTGATATTTACACATGGTTCATTGCGATGTTTCAGATGTGATGTTTACACGAATCGTCCATTTTCACGTGATATTCGTGAGATATTTGTACACAAGTCTTTTATTTTCAGATGTCATATTTAGACATAATTCACTTAACTTTCCACTCGATTTCTCAAGTGATATTTGAAAAAAAAACTTATTTGTCAAGTCATTTAATTTTACATACGATGTTTACAGGAGCCGTTCAGTTTCATCTGTGATTTTTACACATGATTAATTTATTTTAACACAGAACATTTACACATATCAGGTGAAATTTACACTCAGGTTTCATGTGATATTTACAAACAAGTCATTCATTTCCATTTGTTTGTCATCTTTTGCATTAGGCATTCATATGGAGTCACGAGAGTGCCATAAAAAAATAATAAATCATTAAATTAATAAGAAAATGAATGTGGTAAAAGAGTTACAAATAAATAAAAAAAAGAAGAAGAAAATGCAAATGCAAAAGAAATACGGAAAAGAGAAAAGCAAAAGAAATATGACAATATCAATAGAGGCAAAGCAATAGGAATATGGGAATAACAATAGCAATAAAGAAAAGCGTTTATTTTCATATTCTTTTATTTTTATTTTTTAATTCTTTATTTATTTATTGATTTTGTCCCACATTAATTTTCTTATTATATTATTTATTTATTACTTTTTCTACATTTATTTTCTTATTGTTTTATTTATTTATTACTATTTCTCCCCACATTAATTTTCTTATTATTTAATTTATTACTTTCCCTCCATTTATTTTCTTATTTTATTTATTTATTAATTTCCCCCCCATTTATTTCCTTACTATTTTATTTATTTATTACCCTCCCCCATTTATTTTCTTATTTTATTCATTTATTTATTTTTTCCACATTTATTTCCTTATTATTTTATTCGTTAATTACCTTTTTCCACATGGACGTAAAGACGCAGGGTAATGAAGATATTCGGTGACGTGTCCGTAACAATGATACAGTGTGCGTACATCAGAATATAGCATGTGACAACTACTGCTGAAATCAAGAAAAAAAATTGTATAATTCCGTGTTTGTGCTGTCATTATGGGGTACTGAGTGTAGATTCATGAGGGAAAAAAATTAATTT
>JAQMCW010000001.1:19867461-19881424 GCA_030068335.1 Chrysichthys cranchii
GGTGTTAAGGAAGTGAGGAGGAAGATGGGCGGGGAGGAGGTTACTGTACAGCCAATGAACGCACGTCTGACCGAGACGGTTAAAGGGACACGTGCGTCTTTGTTAGGTACGCAATACGCAATTGCGCAAAAACGCAAATAGAAAATGGGAAAACATTGGCGCGTATGAAGTGGAAGGGGGAAATGGCCGGGGCTGTGTTTGTTCGGCACCTGATTATGTGGTCATGACCAGATGCAAAATTTTGGCGAGTTTTTTTCGTCGGGAACCGATTTGTTCGTGTTCGGAGGCGTTCATGACCAGAGGGTCCACTGTTAAGTTTTAAAAGGACTTTATTTAGGACTGAACCGGACATTTTGTTGTGCCATGAGGTGATGCGTCAAAAGCAAAACAGAGCCGAGAGACAAAGCTTATGATATGAATTTAGACAAAGCAATTGCTTTGTTTATAAAACAAGAGCCGAAGTCAGACGGAAAAAGTAAAAACAAGCCGGAGACTAAAGGAAGAGTCAAGCATCAAGCAGGAAAGCAGTCTGTAGCTAGCTGAGCCAGCTGGTCGGTTCAGTATGAAACCAGTGACGTCTTGATAATGTTGTTGCAGAACGCAGACTACTGTGCAGAGAGAAAAAAAACTTTGACGTCCATTCAAAGACCGAATAAGCAGTATCGATTGCTTCTTATGTGACCTCAGTGTAGCTGACAAGGACACATTAGGTTCGCCCATCGACTTAATCAGTCCCATTATGTTTAACTTTCATGACAGCACCCTATGAGGAGGGTTGCCAGATCTGCACAATCCAAGAAGCACAACTAGCTGTACTTAAACATGTCGTTTGTCTTCTTTCATTTCGATTGTAAAGTGCTCTTGTTTTATTGTCCTAAAAAGCTAATGGCTATAGTAATGCACCTGGCAACACTGCCTACCAGGGTGTAACTTCTTGCTAATAGGTATACAACTTACATATTATTGTTTAATATCATTCACACATAATTATAATATAAATCCAAAAAAAAATGTCCAAAATATCTGTGTTTCTGAAAGCAATTGGCAATTTGTTGGTTTTTTTTTTTTTAGTGTACCCGTAACGTCCATTCATCTATCTATTATTTATACCAGGGGTCCCCAACCACCGGGCCGCGGACCGGTACCGGTCCGTGGGTCTTTTGGTACCGGGCCAGGAAAAAATAATAACCTTCCTGAAATTTTTAGTTATTTTATTTTTATTAGTTTCCTGGGTATCTTATTTTGAAAAATTCCACTCTCGTCGCACCACTGCATGTGACCCAGAGAACGTAGCGGTTTAAGCTGCTGCCACTGGGGAGAAATCCCCGCCCTCTTTCATCACAACCTCCCCACCCCCGGTCCATGGAAAACTTGCCCTACATGAAACTGGTCCCCGGTACAAAAAAGGTCGGGGACCACTGATTTATACCATTTATCTGTGAAGGTCTTGGGGAACCTGGAGCTAATCCCATCTGACTTTGTGCGAGAGGCTGGGTACACCCTGGACAAGTCACCAACCTGTCGCAGGGCTAACATAGAAATGAACAACCATTCACACTTACATTCATACCTATGAGCAGTTTTGAATAGCCAGTTGATCTAATCTGGACCATACCACCCCCTACCTGTAACACTGTCCACCAAATCAGCTTGCTAGTTACCAGATTACAAATTACCCATCGATGTACATGTTCAGCCCTGAGATATTATTAACTACATCATATATCTGAAATGCACACCGCAGTAAAAATTTGATCCCGGTTACGACCCAATTCAAGCGGCTGACCACGCAGGCAGAAAAACGACCAAGGTCAGCAGGGAGTGCACTCTCTCTTCCCCCACAACAAGACATCCATCACTCCCACACAGCATCCCACTGAATGATCCCAATTAAAGTAGGCTAACTGTGGCACCTGGCCCATCCCTAGAGACTAACACTCAGGCCAGCTGAGCTCACAATTCTCATATAAAAAGGCTTCCCCCTCCACAGAGGCTTTCAAGGAAGAGTGGTAGGTTGATCTCCCCTAATCATTAGATTTGGCATTATGTGAGAGGGATGGGTGAAACCACAAATATTACTAGTAAAAGCACACAGAAACAATAATGGTTCAAACGTACGTACATAAATGGTACATTAATGGTTCAGTATAATGAACTGTGGACTATTCATAAGCACAGAAGAGGCAGATGTCCCAGTAAGTACTGCAGGAAAGAGAGCACCAGGTGCCATATGTAGCTGTGGTCCTACTAACCGGGGATAATGCCCCAGGGGTCGTGTGGAACACCTGGATACCATGTAACCGTCTATATGACATACACTCACAGCTCAGTTTTAAGTTGTCCTACGCCACATGCAAGTGAAAGAACATTTTCGATTTCTTTTTAAAGTTGGAAGCAGATCCTGAGACGCTGAAACTGATCCAGAAAACGGAAACAATGGATTGAGTCATTACCATACTGTGAATTTTCCATACTATTCCAGCACTAAGCCTATTCATGCCATTGGCCATCACAATAAGCATGAATATGAAGCTATAAAGCTATTATTATTCAAGGATACATGACTCGTACGCCAGGACCCGGTTTTCTTGCCTAAACCACAAACCAGTATCGTGAGCTGACTTCAATGACTGGATTAATAAGGTTGCCAGAATGCTACTTTACTGAATATAAATCTTACGGCATATCAGGAAAGGGTATAGGAGTGTTTAATTCATACAAATTAATGGCGCATCGGGGTCATTTGCTGGCAAAGATAAAAGAAATAGCTTGTGAGAATGAGATTCACCTTCCAGGCTAAATTGCTCCAAGCAATGGTGCTATTTGCATTTTTATGGCCCTCAGGCAGGCGAACAGACAGGCAAATAAGCCAGGGTGAATGGGCAAATGGTTCCTGTGGAAATGGATAAAAGGTGGGAAGTGGTTAAAGACTAGAGACAACAGGCAGTTTTTCATAAATTTTAGACACATCCAAAAATACCGCAAACCAAATGACAATCATTATAACTTTCTTGCATTGTTCTCGCGATATTCTTAAAAGCATCAGTCAAATGGAAACAAAAACACTTCATACTATTAAAACTCTATATAGTATGGCGCCATAGGGTACTATAGTTATTATCAGTGGTGTAACACACTTTGTAATACAGAGTCTCAGGTGTATTAAAGGAATATGGACATTATAACTTGTTGGGCGAACATGTAGGTGTTATGCATGACACACGTAGCTAATCATTATACCTAGTAAACACTAGTTACTTATGTAGCCATGGTTGTATAAACAGCAGTTAATGGCTACAGTGGTGAATATCAGATGGATAGTGTCTTTCCAAGATGGCATACGACCATTGTTTTCCTGGAACATTCTCACAAAGTTCCCACTAAGATCAGGTCTGGTTCTGAACGTGAGTTATTCATACCCAATGGTCTATTTAACCATTCCTCACTCACAGAAATGGTGACTATTACCTGGGTAATATATGCCACAATATCACAAAGAACCAACCCACCTTACAACTGGACAGGTGTTCAGAAGCTGTCCAGAAGTTTCCTGCCTCTGGGATGGGTAGCACTTACTTTGAAGAACATGGAGAAGGTACAGTATATTGTGAGGCCCAGCTAACAATAGTCCTGACTTTCTTGCCAGGCAATCCACTACATAATGCCCTTGAGGAGGAGACACTGCTTGTAGAGTGGGATGTCATGGTAGTTTAGATAGAGTACGCCCCACATCTTTCCTTAAATAAAGATGAACAGTTGATCTAATGATTGCATATTAATGAACGCCCAGAAGGTAGACCCTCATAGAATGCTCTGAATTCAGTAAAATGGTTAACTAAAGGTTAGCTGCTTACTGGTGCATGCAAGGAGAGCTCTTCTCTAAGGCAGCTCTCCAAATCTTTTTGCAGACATGATAGCCAGTAAAAAAGGCAGTCTATAAAGAACCCAATTTGAGTTCAACATTTCAAATCGCCTCATAAAGCAAGGGCCTTAAGAGGACTCCAGTGGTTGCTGCAGGAAGACAAGTACTCTGGGAACCAGACAGATCCACATGTTTTGGTGCACACCATTTACAGGACTACATAGTGAGAACAGACTAGGCATATTTATAATGGGTTCTTTCATTCAGGAGTGTTTCTTGGACTGCTGGGTTGCAGTCCTCAATCTGGACTTTAGTACCCAGGACAAAACCCTGAAGTGCAGGTAACCTGGCCAAGGGCTGTATCTTTCCATCCATTTGGGACAACAGTACAATTCAAGGATGAAGCTGCCAAGGTGTTCTGACCACTCGTCAGGGCAGCAGTGGAAACCACGTCACTTCAGGCCCCCAAGCTGGACTCTGTGGCCTTACTGTTGCATTCTATGCAGCAAGAATAGAATCAGTGGTAGTAGACAGAAATGCATACTGTAGACCAGGGGTCCCCAACCACCGGGCCGCGGACCATTACCGGGCCGCGGAACAATAATAATCTTTCTGAAATTTTTAGTTATTTTATTTTCATTAGTTTCCTGGGTATCTTATTTTGAAAAATTCCACTCTTGTCGCACTACTGCATGTGACTCAGAGAACGTAGCGGTTCCATGGCAACATTTTGCGCCCCCTCCCCGGTCCATCCTTTTACATCGCAACACCCCCCTGGTCCGTGGAAAACTTGCCCTACATGAAAGTGGTCCCCGGTACAAAAAAGTTTGGGGACCACTGCTGTAGACTACTGAGGCCAGTCACGGGCCAGGGTGTCCTGATCCAACAGACTATAGAGCTTCACTATGGAGAACCACAGTCATCAAGAAGTTCCATGTACTTTGCCAAAGTTTTCCTATATCTGGTTTACCATTTCTGGGTGCAGATGCTACTCTCCTGGGTATATGAACTGTCTTGACTGTGTCCACTGTGCTGGTAAATGAATTGCTCACAGTTGGGCTTATTCTGGGTAGTCTCGTCTGTGCAATATCAAAGAGCACCACCTGAACTCTTGCCACACTGGTAAATGATGAATCTGGCCATCATGGTGTTGTCCAAAACAGACAAATATTTGTCTTAGTTTCAGAACCAGTAGGAAGAATTTGAAAGATAAAGAAACTGCCCTAAGTTCCAGTTGGCTTATGTGTTCTAGTTTAACACTAAAAGTCCAGACTTTTCCTGTGCCTCTCTCCGAGATGAGGACATGTCTCTCCTGTGATATTTAGAGTTTACCCTAAAGGCTGATGAATCAATTCTGAAAGTGTCCTCTCACAAGCCCATGGGAACTGCTGTTGAGGTTGTGATATTCTCAGTGAATCTAGCATAATGCTTATGATTTATGTGGCCTCTGCTATGCTGAGTAGAATCCTATGTCCTGCACTGTGCTGGGTATAATCCCATGTCCTGCCCTGTGAGACCACCTGTGTCCAAGAGGAAACAAACTTCTTGAGACAGAGTGGAAAGCACCATTAGGTCTGATACTTATAAGACCCAAGCACTGAAAAGGGTGGGAGTCAACTGTGGAATAAAATTTGCACCCCTGTGGCAATTCAGTTGTGTCCGACCTTTTTTTGGTGGGGGGGGGTGATGAGGAAATTTCTGGCTGGGAGAACAATGATTAAGAGGTTAGGACCAAACTGGGCAGCAGAACAATTCATAGCTACGTCACAGGCAGCACAGTGATTCAAGCCCAGCAAGCTAAGGAGGGTACAACTTAAGCTAGTAGCTCCAAAGTTCTGAATTGACTACAAGACAATCAAACCATACTCATCACAGAAGAGAAAAGAGAATGGAAGATTTTATAACCCTAGTCTGCCAATTTTTCAGGAATACCTATAGCTCCAATCATAGTCACAAGCTGTTACAGAGATAGCTCCAAACAGTCCAGAATTTGTATAGGTGAAAAAAAGAAAGCACTTTATGTATGGCAATATTATTTATAGCTAATACTACATAATATGTTTATGTTGGAACTTTGTGGTCCCTTGTGGATAGGGATACCCTACTATTGTTATATGGAGTGTAAGGAAAAAGCGTACATTGTGAAAACGCTGAGTTACGTAGATGGAGCCCACCTCTATTATGGCTACTAGACCAGTGAGAGTATAAAATATTGATGGGTTAAAAATAGATAGCAGTTAATGGTATGCTGATGCTAGACAAAATTTTTATTAAGGACTTAAATCTCACGGCTGCCTTCATCACGGTGAAAGATTTGCAGCTCCGCAGCATGTGATAAATAAGTAATCTGTTGTAATGAATGCAAGGAGGAATGCAATTCTGAATAACTCAATGCCTGCAAGGCTTTTTCTGGACACAAAACTATGTAAAAAAAAGGGAACATTCTGGAAGATGAAGATGCTTTAAATGTCAAAAATAATTTAAACATGCAATGCATTGTCTGATGGATGGGGCTGGCCCAAAATAGGTAATTTAGGTACAGTTTTTTTTATTTTTAGTTTTTTTAAATTCAAGGTCTCCGTGTTAAACTTGGCAAAAGGAAACAGACCATGAAATATACTTTACACTTCTGCCGCATGGAGAATTCTTACAGATGGCAGGGATGACTCGGCAATAACACAGAAAAACAGTGTTTTCCACAGCATCGAGAAAAATGATCAGTGCACATTTTCATTCTTCTGAGCTATAATCTTAAATGAAGCTTCTTAGGAACTTGGGCCACTAGGTAATGCCTCCATTATTTTCATACAGTTTCTCTCTCTTGTTGACTGGTCATATTTCATCATTTTGGAGTTATTTATTAATGTATTTCCATAACCTGAGAATGTGATTAGCTAGGAATAAAATGATCCTTGTGTTGTTTAACAGTAATGACTTTTAATCAAGTTGCAGACTGTGGTTTTCTTGTGCATCTACAGTGCCTTTCGCTATTACTAGCACTTTTTGTAAAGATTAATAAAAAGAGTTCGAATAAAATTCAGCTTTTGGTGAAGTAGCTCACTGACGAGTATCTCACACTGAAAGAATGAAAGCAAAAAAAAAAAAAAGTATACAACCTTTAACTGAAATAAATTTATTCAGAGAAGAACAAACCCTTCATCAAGAAATGATCATTTTCAACAAAAACATGCCACAATTAGTGGCACCCCAGCATTTGATACTTTGCACGACATTTTCGAAGGTTGGAGAATACAAAGCAGGGTATCTCAGACCATTCCTCTTTACAAAATCTCTCCAGATCACCTCACGGACCTGGCCCTCTCTCTTGCATTCTCCTCCTTCTGCACTTACCCCACAAGGTTTCAGTGATATTCAGGCCAAGGAGATGTCCATGACAGACGCTTGATTCTTTGTGTTCATTTGGACATATGCTTCAGATCATTGTTTCGCTGGAAGATCCAACGATGACCCAGCTTTAGTGTCCTAGTAGAAGCAGCCAGAATTCGGTTTAAAATGTCCTCGTATTTCATGAAGTCTATAATACCTTGTACTCTAACAAGGTGTCCAGGGCCTTTGGAGGAAAACCAGGTCCATAAAATGACCGAATCACCTCCACCATATTTTGCAGCTAGGAAGTTGTTTTTTTTTATTTTTTTTTTATTATTATAACCATTCTTTTATTTTTAATGCCCAGCCCACCTTAAGTGTTTATTGCCAGAAAGTTACATTTTTGTCCCATCAAACCCTAGGACATGGTTCCAGACAAAGTTGTAGTAGGTTTTCTTATAATTCACCAACGGTGATCCTTGGGGATTCCCCCCCGTCTCATTGTACATGGGTCCAAAATAAACTGGGGTCCTCCTCCAGGCAAGTTTGTACTAGTTCCAGTTGATATCCACTTTTTTAATATTTATCCTAACAGTAGGAATGGGCATTTGCAGGCAAGTATTTTTATAACCCTTCCCTGACTTATGAAGGCCAGCACACTCCTCCCTCATTAGGTTAGTGTGTTCTTTTTATCGTTCCCACGTTGATATATAACGAAGGGAATTTGGCCTCTGCGTCAACTCATATTTGTACCCTAGGTAATCAGGAAGTCATGGATAACAACCTTGAAAGTTCCTACACACTCCAATCAACTCAGAAATGTCCAATTTATATGGGAAACATGCCTCAGTTACACTGTTTTAAAATAATTTCCTGGGGTGCCAATAATATGGTACATTTGTTTCTAATGGAAATTATTTCTTGACGCAGGATTCGTTTTTCTCAGAATACATTTATTTTAATTAAAGGTTGGATTTTTCTTGTTCCCCCACCGTGTGAGATGAAGCTAGTTCATCAAAAGGTGGATGTTTTTCCAACTGCTTTTACCGACCCTTACAAGAGGTACCAGTAATTGTGGAGGCCGTGTGTGGGACATAATTATATACAGTATTTAATATTGGCTCCAAATGGCATTGCATAGTTTTGACGACACGAGTTCATAGACAGTAATCCTGCTCGACGTTCAAACTGATACCACGCATACCGTGCAAAGAAATACAGGCTTAAGTTCAAGGTTGGAGTCGACTATAACCGAGACAAGGTGTTAAATCCTGTAGAGGTTCTTTGCCTTTCAACTTCTGTGAATATACAGCATACTGTACGCATCATACAATGTCCATCATTTACCGCTTTCTCTCGCTCACAGGATACTCACCTTGTATCGAGTTGTCATCATGTTTGTACAGCTGCTTCTCGTTCCACAGTTCCCGTCACGGCGGGTCAGAAACAGGCTTTCATTAGTATTTTTATTACGTCTTCCATAGCCGTGTGCCGTCCATCAGTCGAAGCACACTCTACTGATAACTGCATAATTCGAGTCCTATAATGGGTTTTGCACTGTTACAAAAAATAACCAATTCCCTCTTCCATCTGGTTTAATAGCTCTATTACTTTTGCTGATTAATAGATGGAAGCTGTTGCTTTCAGTCACTTGCTCCGTTCCATTAAACAAATCACGCTTAAAGAGTGAATTTAATAGAACGAGCGCCAGTACAGAACCGAGGTGGACAAATCAGAAGTGTATAAGGCAGTACAGTGCCTCGTCCCATGTTTTAGTTGCCCAGAAACGTAACCAACATAACCAGTGAGGCAAAACAACACCAGCAAGTTATGGTCCTAAGAAACCGCCAAGTCTTTCCCATGTTACAGCTTAGCACTGGGGACTCCTGTCTCAAACGCTAAGCAAACATCTCCTTACAGGAAACTAAACACATCGACGATTGATTACACCTTACAGTCGGACACTGGAGACTCCTGAGACTCCTAAGAAACCGCAAAGCCCGCAAAGTCTTTTGCCCACGTTGAAAACGTAAAGTTATAGTTTAATCTTGGACTTTTGCAAACTATGGAACTGGAGACTCCTGTCTCAAATGCTAAACGAACATCTCCGTACAGAAAACTAAACGCATCAAAGATTGCACCGTACAGCCTGACACCGGAGACTCCTAAGGAACTGGAAAGTCTGCGAAGTCTTTCCAACGAAGCCGAAATCTGCAAAGTCCACGGTGAAAACTTGAATTTACAGCTTAACCTCAGATTGGTGCAAATGCCGACACTGGAGACTCCTTCGTTAAATACTGAATAAACATCTACTTACAAAAACGGAAACGCATCAATGATGGCACCTTACAACCCGACACCTGGAGACTCCGCAAGAGAAACCTCAAAGTCTGTAAAGTCTTCCCCCATGTTGAAAACATAAAGTTACAGTTTAATCTCAGACTTTTGCAAACAATGAAACTGGAGACTCGTGTCTCAAATGCTATACAAACATCTCCTTACAGAAAACTAAACACATCAATGATTGATTACACCTTACAATCTGACACTGGAGATTCCTAAGAAACCGCAAAGCCTGTGAAGTCTTTCCAATGAAACCATAAAGTCCGTAAGGTCTTTCCCCACGTTGAAAACGTAAAGTTACAGTTTAATCTCAGACTTTTGCAAACTGTGAAACCGGAGACTCTGGTCTCAAATGCTATATAATCATCTCGTTACAGAAAATTACACGCATCAATGACTACAAGCGTTTTTAACATTTATGTGGTGCCCACCGTACAAGACCCTGCGTAAGCTATTGCGCTAGAAAGGATAACGCATTGTAGTTCACTTTGCCGATGGAACTACCGTCCAAGCCCTGCTGTTATAGTAAATTTATCAACACGGCTTTACCAATCAGAACTTGTTTCAGAAATATTAAATTGCAGCTTTTCAGAATTGTGTCATCTTTTGACGCTGATTACTGTGCTGTAGTTACAGCACCAAGGTACATCACAGTACTGTGAAGTGTGCATACATTGAAACAACTAAAACTTGAAGGGTTTTGCAAAAGGCGGTTGAACTAGTGATTAAAACAAAACCTGGACACTAACCTGCATTGTCCACCCTGCAGAATATTAAAAGGTCTAAACCTCTGCAAAGTGGGAGGAGATTCCCAACTGGAAGAGGTTCAGGCTGTAAATTACACCTTAATGGTTTCTGAATAGGCTGTTCAGCCTGGAGAAGGGCTGCAGTTCCCATTACTCTACTGCCACTAAAGCCTTCTTTATACATCACCGTCAGCAACATGCTCCACTGATACATTACACCGCCAGAAACTTATCGCTAATGCGGAGATAATTGCAACATGGATTTCCAGCATAGCAGTCTATGTGCTCTCCAAGGTGATGCTGAAACCCAAGTCCATTGGTGTTATATGGGGATAAAGATAGCGTCTTCCCCAATTATTGTAGAAGCACAACAATTCAACACCATTCTGCATCATGGTGGACTTTTAGAGTTGAAGATTGCACCAAAGTGTTTGTTTTGGTCCATGCGTTCTGAATTATCTGAATGCTTTTGCTTTTATATGCACATCTCTGCACTAGCTTTTAAGCAGCTGAAGTGTAATAACGGCATGGGATTGCGCTGCCGTCCATCGTTTAGCGTTTTTTGTCGTTCCTCCTGCTGCTTTCAGGTCATCCTGCAACTCTTTTTAACCGACGTCCAGCTTCTTTTTTCCCCTTCCTTATGATTATTTTGAGAGGGTGTTATGAAATCTTGCAGGACGCACCCTGTCCAGGGACAGTTAGTTGCAGTTTCAGGAATATTATATTATATTATCGAACCTAACCTTCCGGCAGGGATGTTTCTGGTCTTTGCTAAGGCTCTATCTTTTTCCATTCGAGTATCCTTTTAAGTCTAGGAAGCGTCTTCACCATTACTACAATTCCTACTTGTTGCGTTGAAATCTTTTCAACCACCAGCGTCGTCGTTTATAATGACACCAGGTTCAATTTGCATGTTCATAAAGGTACAAAATCAAAAGACATCCTGTGGATATATGCACTCAAAGTACAAGGGCGGATCAAAAAGTAATGAATAAATACATAGGACGCATTCCTTGGATCGTTCAATTAGCTTCCGGATTCCCCCAGAGATGTTTTTCGGCTACTCCCAAAGCCAGGTGAGCACCCCCTTACTTTACTTCATCATCAGAGGTGGATCTGCGACCATGCAGCACTTCCTTCCGTGGACCAAAGAAGTGATAATGGCTCGGCGCCAGATCTGGGCTGTAAGGAGGACCTAGAAGATGTCGGAACCCGGGCCGATGCGTTGTCTCTACTGCTGTGTGAGGACGTACGCCATCATGGTGCAACAAGACTGTTCTAGACAGCGTTCCTCTTCTTTTGCTGGAAATTGCAGGTTTAAGCTCATTTTGCAGCAATGCACAATAATTTGCACTGTTCACCGTTTGTCCACACGCTTGGAAATGCACCAGAATAGGTACCTTCTTCATGTCCTAAAAAGGTTAACACGACTTTCTTGGGGGAGGGCCGACTTATGAATTTCTCCTTAAGACGGATGTCTCCACTCCATGTCTTTTGCGCGGCCATCGCCTTTCCTTTTTCATCCTCCCTTGAAATATTAAACAACAAAAACTTTGAAGGAGTCTCCAGCATCGGCCTCAACGCCGAAACGAGCAGGAACTTTCCTGCCATGGTAAACTCTTCAAGACAAAGGATGCCATAACTATATCATTCTTCAGTACATCATGTCACGTTCATCCTTCAGTAGACACCAACACCACAGGATTCATTTATGTGCTTTTTATTGACTTGTTTTTGTACAAAAAAGGGGAGGTATGATAGTACATAACCAGCAAAGGTCAAAAATCTTACACACACACACGCGCGCAAAACATTAAAAGCTTTGACGTGACCAATTCATTGTTAGTGTTAACCCAGTGCGCAAATGCATGAAAACTAATTTGTTATATTTATAATTGCATCGTAATTGTACGAATTTCGACGCAAACCTTAAAATGTACAGGTGGTGTACGGAAAACTTCTGAATTTTGCAGCCGACAGGAATCGCAGATTTTCACTTATGGTTCATATTGGACGGCCAATACTTGGCAAATCCACTTGGTGGTCAGTTGTACGGTACGATCCTGGCACATTTGTTATTTCTATGAATACTACATAAACGCGTGTTTTATTTATTTATTTATTTTTTAAACGATCAATGATTAGTCATTTTCTGTTGCAGCACCGGGGTTGGTGATTATATCAATAATCATGAAAAGTTCACAATTTACACGTGCTAAATTTGTGACGTAATGCCACGTGCGCGTCGTGTGTTCGTCATTCAGGATGAAAAGAAAACACACGCAATATGATACACCGCAGCCTGGTTAGCAGCAAAGGACGACGGGAGAGGTGGTGTTATACTGGCTCATGGGAATTTTTTTTATTTATTATTATTTATTTTTTAATACCGAGGCCAAACTGATCAAATCAAGACGTGAAATTTTTGTCTTTATCACAGGGTTTGCATACGGACGCGTGGATTATTCAGAACGCCGTCGTCTTTTATTTCAAGGAAATGGTGAGATTTCGTCCTGTTACAATTAAACAACAGTAGTAGTTTTTTGCGGACACGAATTACGTACGAGAAAAAAAAAAAAAAATTATAAAAAAGGGGATGTTTTCAAATGTAGCTGCTCGTGAAATTTTGGAAAGTCAGGAAATGCACCTGAGA
Organism: Chrysichthys cranchii; assembly: GCA_030068335.1. Classification (NCBI taxonomy): domain Eukaryota; kingdom Metazoa; phylum Chordata; class Actinopteri; order Siluriformes; family Claroteidae; genus Chrysichthys; species Chrysichthys cranchii. The sequence goes on from JAQMCW010000001.1 coordinate 19,880,393, forward strand.
CGCAAGTCAGTTGGGTTATTAACGTGGCAACACACACATCATGTCACCTAAATAGCACACAGGATCCAATATTGATCTCGGTGCACTTTTTTTCTTGCTGTTTTTTAACCACCAGGAAGCGAGAGCCGTGTCTGTATCGCCGTCGGCGTGTCCTTGGTGGCTGACGCGAAGTCTGAAATGAATCCGGACCATTCACACGTTCGTTCATTCGCTCATTTGTCACAACCTACTGCATAAATCATAGCGACACTGAATACCTAATATGCATACATACATACATATTTTTATACACACTATATACACGAACACAGGGATGTCCTTCACTAGAAGTTTACTAGACTGATCTGTACAACAGTCTCTGAAAGAAAGAGTGGCGCAAAACACTGTCTTGCTTATACAGTAAATACTATGTCTTATAGTACAAGTTCTATAGTAAACTGTCCAACACAGGAAACAGAAAAAACATGTAGCCTGGAAACGCTACAAAGTGCATGTACGTGTGTGTGCATGTATACACGTACATGCACCTCAATATACATACACACACACACACACACACACACGAACAGTCAGAAAAGCTACTGTCTGGGGAAGCGGAAAAGGGTGGAACGAATTTCTGGCGAACACAGGGAAGAGCTAGCAAGCGGGACAGGAGATAATTCTTCGATTTCTTTGATTTCTTTATTTTCTTTTTGTGTGATTTCCTGGATAAAATACTGACAGCTTCTGATTCAAGTAGCGGCATGTTCCAGTCCCGCCCAGCTCCCCCTCTATCGCCTGTCAACTTTTGCGGTTTAACAGACAGGTATCGGGTCGTTAGAAACACTCGAGACAAGTAGGATGTTCACACACACACACACAAAAGAAAGGAAACATAAAAAAAAATAAAAAATCCAAAACGGAACAGACAACACTTCAGTTTGAAGTATGTAAAAGGATCACCGATCTGATCGCCGTCAGTGTGCGTAGGGAGCCGTCGTCAGCGTGGAAACCCTGACCTCTAGAGGGAATTGTTTGACCCGTGGGGGGGGG
>JAQMCW010000001.1:19891773-19901875 GCA_030068335.1 Chrysichthys cranchii
TAAAGTGTATTATGGGTTTATGTGTGGCAATAAAACATAGAATAAAATTAAAATCACCTTAATAATAGAAAAATAAAACAAAATTAAATAAACAGATTTTAATGCACATTACTTTCGCGGTGGAGACGTAGTTACTGGTGGAGGTGGAAGGTAGTGGACGGATAAGATGGCGGTTCTCATGTTTTGCAATTCTTTCTTTCTTTATTTCAACTGTTATACACTTAGGCTTAATTATAAACTTAGCAAAAATGCAGAGAAAGGCAACGAAAAAATGCACTGAACATTTTTTTAATGAGTTTTAAGCACAGAAAAAAAAAAATCAAAGTTTGAACAATCCTTAATTATACAAAAACTTATTGCAAACAATCAAGAAAACTAACCTTGCATAAGTCGACTTCTGGTGTACTCAAGAAGTGAGGAGGAAGATGGGCGGGGAGGAGGTTACTGTACAGCGAACGAGCGCATGTCTGACCGAGACCGATTAAAAGGTATTTGGTAGGTACGCAATACGCAAACAGAAAATGGAAAGACATTGGTGCGTCCAAAGCGGACTATGTTGTCATGACCAGATGCAAAATGTTGGCGAATTTTTTGGTCGGGAACCGATTTGTTCGTGTTCGGAGGCGTTTGTGACCAGAGGTTCCACGGTATTACCTTAAATAGCAATATACAATGTTGAAATAATGTACTATTGTGTCAAACTAAGGACATGACAACTTCAGGGTTCAGGACTTGTTTACGTATGTATTTGGATGAAGTAGCCTATTTATATCATAGTGAGCTAGGGAACATCCACAAAGCAAGGTTGTGAGAAATAGGACGAAAGTTGGGATATTGATCAAAAGTCAGGAGAAATACAGTTTTGCCAGAAAGAGAGGGGTTAGGGCACAGGGCAGGATGGATAATATACTGGATTTTGAATATACTGGATTGTGAATGTTACATTCTCCATTCCACTGCTCTGTTAAGGTCAGCTATGATTTCTTACCCCAAAAACAGCGACTAAAAAAAAAAGTCTCACACCTGAGAAAAATTAGCTGCATATATTGGCATTACACCAGCGAATTCCTAAAGAAGAGCCTTCGGTCTTGTCTGGATAAAATGTTTCATCTTCTTCACTTTGTCCTAAGGGTATGCAAAACTTTTGCACTGAGCATTAATTCATATTTCACACTCCTTTTTTATAATCATTAAACATATTCACCTTCTTCAAATTCACTTCCTTCATTGCTTTCCTGCACCTTGAGCGTGAGGGTCAATTGTGTGGAATTGATATCACTCTGAATGTTCACAGTGTCTTCTGTACATTTGGGGCAGGAGTAATTGAAATAGGCAGCTTAACCTGCCGTGAAATTATGCACCTCTGTGAGAAAGGCATTTTCGGATCTGATTTAAAAATCTCATTCCAAACCCGGCTCTATTTAAGCCTCTCTTATCAGATGGGTGCTTTTAGGCTACATTTGCAGAGCCTTTCTTTTTCATTAGCATAATGTTTGGTTGCTATAATTAAGTAAGGCAAACTGTGCTATTCATTATGCTTTGAATGTTGGGATTGATGAAACTGTTTGAAGAGCAAGACAATATGCAGTTGCAAATACCGAGTTTATGAAACAATCCAAAAATCAACAGTCCAATAAAACAGATGTACATACAGTAGTAAGCTGGGTCAAAATCAGGATTGAAAGACAAAGAGAGCAAAGCCTAGTTATTGAAACAACTGTGAACCCCGGATACCCGGGGTTTACCTTCTTGTGTATGTCATATGCATGCCATGACCTTCCAACAAAGTCAATCGATGGAAGATGATGTATTTGCAATAAATCTCTCCCTGGAACCTCATGGAGTTCTTTCCAGGTTGGCACGGGTTCTGAAAAACAAGAAACCGTGAACTGCACTTACATGCATGGAAAATATCTATTTAACCTGACTCCTAACTGCCTGGGGCAGTGAGATATTGTTACTGAATTATGTATGCTACAATGTCTTACAGAAACCACATACACCTTAGGACCTGGAAAGGTGTTCTGCCATTTTAAGGGCAATATCAACCTTGTAGAACCTGGAGAAACTACACCTTGACAGACACCATGGTGGCTGCAGTGCAACCCTAATTCCTATAGTACTTTGCAAAAGTATTGAGCCACCCCTTATTTCTTCATATATTTTCCTGCCAAAGAGCCAGACTTTCTTGTATTTTTTAAACATAGTATTGAGGAATAGTTCTCCAGACTTCCTGAAGGAGTTCCAAAGTTTTTAACTCTCATTTTTCAATCCAGTTCCCATACCTGACCAGTTTCAGGGGAAATTATTTTGTTTGTTTGTTTGTTTGTTAAGCCACATAGCGACCCATGTATGAATCGTTCAGGGATAACAAACCATCAAATTTGAGGCATGAACCCGTGAAGAAGCATGTCAGATGATTACAGGCGATCAGGGCGATGATTAGTATTCTAGTGATGCTGAATGCTGAGTGGTTGGAACATCTTTATCTAGGCACCTTGTATCTTTAAGCACTTTACAACCTGTCATAGTAAAACATTTGTTCCCATTTCTTTAATTAAATCCTCAATATCCCAAAGATAAGACAGTTTGACAGGCATAAAATAGTATTTTTGCACCAACAAGGTGATTCCCAAAGAGCTATTAGCCGAAAACGTAGATCCCGTCATAGAGTACAGTGTGACCTTGAAAGATTTGAGGAAACCGGACAAGTGGAGGACAAAAGAAGATGTGGTAGGCCCTAAAAACCATCTTCAGCTGATGAGCAGTATCTCAAAGTCATGTCCTTAAGAAATAGAAAACAAATCCAGCAAACACCTGACACAAGACCTGAGACATGCATCTGGCCCTTCAGGTCATCCCTCTACTCATCAGAAATGGTCTCAGTGGAAGAAGAAGAAATGTCAAGAAATCTTGCTTAAGAGAGTTCAGGCTGTGTTGAAGAATAATGGCAGTCATGCCAAACATTGACTTTAAAGCTCATTAAGTAAAATTAAACAAACTCTCTTTGTGTTATATACTGTTTTTACATGTATGTCTACACATGTTGCAAGAAATCATTGTACCTACTGTCTCATTGTCCTAGCAAAATATAAAGAAATGAGGTGTGCACAGTACTGTTTGTCCAGAGAGTCATGATCGGGACTGGACATCCTTGAGTCATCTAGCCACTAACACGTCCAAAATGAGCATATGACCAGGACATGCAGTTCTTCCATTCTTTTGGCTGAAGTCATTGCTAGCAGAATGGCAGTTTTCAGACACACCCTTTTAGCATCTCATTTGGCATCTTGCCTTACCTTAAGGGACTTCAGCGCAAGTGAATCCCTCACTGGGATTCTCACAAATGGAGGTACCACACCTCTTTCAGAAAGATCATAATCTGTTTATAGGCCCAAGAGCTATGCCATCATCAGTGCTGTGGTAGCACATCCGTATATCCTTAAGCTTAGATAGGGGCTTGCCACCATTGAATAATAGCTTTTACCTAATGGCATACAACAGCAGAATACCAGAAGTCCCCCACACAAAAATGTACCCCTTTCACTTTTCACTTTCATACAGTAATACCTTGCATCTCCAGCAAGCAAAAACCATGGGCCCGTCTCACTGAGACAGGAAGGCCTATACTATGTGTGGTGTTCAGGGTTCATCAGTAGACTGATATCCCACATTTGACAGGATAGTATTTCCAGCAAATCCAGGTGTTTGCATTGGAGGCTCCTATCATTAGTCTATCATTTCTTCCACAACAAGGGCAGTGCTGAACATAGTGACCTGGCTAAGTGTGATTCACACCGCTGCTGGGGTGACATGGTGGCTGGCATTCTCAGTGAACCTATTTTCACACCAACAAATTGTGTGGCTGTATTTTTCCTTGCCATGGGTACTGTATGCATTTTTCACCTGGAATTGAGTATAAAGTGTACCTCGTAAGGTACCTTTTATGTACATATTTAGACCTCAAGACCACAGATGTTTGTAGCTTTACGGTAAAATCTAGTAAAGATCCACCCCATGCACATTCCCAAGTATTTATTAACCATTGATTGTACTCTAAAATTATAGAAGCATTAAGGAGAGGCCAAAATGCAGAACTTTGATTTACAAGTTCTTTCCTTGGATGTCAAACTTTACAAAGCACTGGTCCACCGATTAGGACCTAGTCTTGTCATTGCACAGAATGGTCTACATCTGATAACCATATAAGACAGAGAGGGAGTAGTAATCAGTTGATTAATCAGCCCTGATAAAATTGAGAATTGAACAGAAACCATTATGCTTCTACTGAATAAGGAAATTGATTGAGTGGGATACTTGAAATGTTGGGTCTACTTTTTTGATCAATCCTCTGTTAAAGACAGTGCACATTAATAGGATTAGAGCAAGGAATTTGTTGGGGTCTGATATTGATAGGTCTCTGAGTCCTGAGAAGGCTGGGTACAGGAAGCAGACCTGGAGTTTGTATTCCTGTAAAATTGTCAAGACTCTTGATCATGATCTGATGTAGTTGCTACACAGTGGGGGATGTGTTAGGCTGTAAAGTGTCCTGTCACCAGCTCCTGCCCGACACAAGAATGCTTCCTGGGACCTTTTTAGGGCCAACCCCATGAGATGGACAAGAAGCCCACAGATACCTGCAAGGGGTCTGATTACATGACCTGTGATTCTGAAACCCTCTATTCTCCAGTCCAGGTTTTTTTTGGCAGAGATCCCAAATAGTGGCCTTGGCACACATTTTCACATCCTGATAGTACAAAGTGAGACATGTTCCAGATAAGTTGACCCTACAAACATTTTCTATGCAACTAGAAAATGGAAATTTGCCACATAGTACTGATACTGTCCAATGCATATTTTCTAACAGCAGGCCTCAACCCGGCCTCCAGTTCCAGCACTTTGCCTTCAATTCAGTTTTGGTTGTTTAGGCTTACAAGTTAGAAAGGGGCTGTAAGTAAACAAATGTCACCTAGTGTGTACAGTCTGGTGAATGCACAGGGTGCCAGAAACGTCGATGTATGATGATGATGATGATGAAGGGTTTCTGGATGCAATGCCAGCTATTAGACAAATAAATATTTATCAATTTTAAATAATAAAAAATAATAATAACTGTGTCAAGTAGGTTAGAGAATAAGTATTAGTATTTATGACTCTCAAGACAACATAAATTTTACCTAGGGCTAAGTCCTAATTCACAGCCTTGGTCTCATTTAGTCTAGATCATATTCTCAGCTTTGGCTTATGGTTTTAGATAAGATTGCAATCTCCATCCGAGCTTCTGCACTATAGATAGCTCTAATCAATTTAATAATCTTCCAAAAATATTTTGGCTGTTCATTTAAGCCTTTTAAGGGTTTGCTCATGGTGAACATCTGGTTATTGAGGGTGCATGGTCTGGATTTTGAGGGACCAATTTGGAATTTGGTTCTTGATATCAGTCTTGAGTAAACTAGTCGTAGTCTGCATTTTAATAGTGGAACTAGTCCAAGACTACATTTAGAGGCAAATACTCTTGATCCCAAAACAGCTGGTTTGCACTTGGGTCTTGAGAAACCTGGTCTTGTTCAGAATTTGGAAGGAACGCGAATTGATCAGGATTTTGGTTTTGTACTCATGGTCTGGATCTTGGGTCAATTGTCTTGGTTTAGATCTTCAGGAATCTTGTCTTGGTCTCGATCCAGATCTTGAGAAAACCAATTTTGGTGTGTTTTTTTTTTTTTTTTTTGAAGGAACTTCACATGATTTGGTATCTTTTTGAATCTTGAGGGGGACTGGTCTTGGTCTTGAGGGTAGGCTAGGGTGGGACTGGTCTTGCTTCAACTCTGTATGATAGTGATCAACATACCATTAACCACATATGGAATATATAAGCCTAGCTTTCATTACTTAGCTATTTCTTTAGCCATCTTTTGAATCTGTCTATTGAATTCTTAAGGTACGGCTTTTTAAGGTAATTTGTTGTGAACTGTATTAACTGTATGGAATATAAAATATTAGATCGCTATTACTCTTGGAAAGTGGTGACCAGCTACCTTTCTCCACCACTTGATGGGGCCATTAGACTAGTTATTTTCTTGCTGCAGACTCTGTGCTTTGAGTCGTGTGGCTCGGCATCAAAACAGCAGGATAAAGAAACATCTTAGTGTTGTAATGCTTCATTTTGCTGACTCTTGAATCACAAAAGGCATTTGTGGTCTATGTAATGTATTGGCTTTTGACCACAGTTGACAGGAGCAGTGGATCTCTGGAGCATAAGTGTGTTGAGATATGATACAATATCTCTGTCATGTCTTCAGATATGCTGATAAAATTGTTATAACACCTGAATCAGTTGAATCAACTGATTCATGCCAGAGTGCGTAGTTAATACTAAAGTAATCTCTCTCTCGTTTTACTCTTTATGTTCTCATCTTATTTTGTTTGATTTTCTCCTCTTTTTTTTACCTTGTTCTAAATGTTGTGTAGCAATATATGGTTGGGGTGTGTGTGTGTGTGTGTGTGTGTGTGTGTGTTCATGAGGTGGGTGATCTTAAAAGAGTTGTGCATGTCTATGTGAGGTGACTGCAGATGGATCCAAGACCCCTTTTGGTTCCTCCTCCCGTCCTTGCTCCATCTCCATTTTTTCGCTCATCTCATCTCTGCTCCCTCCTCTCACTTTTTCCTTCTTTCCCACTCGCTCTTGGTCCTCAGTAAAGTGGGTCAAACATGGCTCTCTCAGATCTCAGCATCTCAGTGGGTAGTAACCCCCCTCTGTAACTGGAGGAGAGCAGGATTTCTGCAGCAGGAGCAGGAAGAGCACTCTAAGAAAAAGCACTATGAAGTTGTCTCCTCCCACTTCTCCCTGTTCTACACCAAATACAGAACGTTTCTATAAACGCAAACCATGTTCAGTGCAAAATCTTAACCGTGTGAGCATGTCCTCCCGATTGCAGATTCTCAGGAATGGGGTTCCTACGAGGAACGTAGGGAACACAGAACAAAATTGTTTATTTGGATTACTGCAAATATTGGGTGGGTTCAAACTGGCTTTGTTTGTGGACTAAAAATCCGATTTAACATGTTTGTTGATACAATGGAACCATCACAGTGGTGCTCTTTCATGAATTCTTCTCAGTGTGCATCATATTTCCCAGCGTCCCAGCACAATAAGTGCTGTTCCCATGTATTTTTTTCCCCCTCCATGTGCTTTTTTTTTTCTTTTTTGTTTACACAGACGTGCACCTTTATTTGATTTAAGTCTTGTCTCCGTCCCTGTTCTGTCATTGGTTTCCCAATTGTCTGTTTTGTTTTTTCTAGTTTCGCTGCAAAATATCATCGATTGTATCATCTTTTCTTGTATCCTGTTGTTTTCCTTGTTACCTCCTAGTTCTGACCCATACTCATGTTCATGTTAATTGAATATCGACTACCTAACTTTAATGTTTTCTGTCTAATATAATGTCTGCGGCTTTACCTGGAATAATGTCTAAAATTAACAACGTCTTATGATAGTTGGGTTTCCCCATGTACTCTTTTACTGTATGTAGTCACTGGTGGAAATCAGAACGAGGCCTGTTTTATTTATCACAGAGCTGTTAGAGTTATTAGAATGTTTGACTGGCCACTTGAACTGCATTAGTTTCATAAAATGTCAACTTGGACCTAATATTTTCAGTTGTTGGACGTTGCAGAAACAAAACGCTTTCTGGCTCCAGCAAATAGTGAAAATACACGTTTTGAACATGTTTCAAGATTACAGCCAATATTTAAATAGTTGGATTTTTTTGTGCTCAGGGGGACAACGGTTAAAGGGGTTCCTGGCTGCTAAAAAAAAAAAAAAGGTTGCTCTGCAGTTTATCATTTATCTGTGGTTATAGCAGATGTTTCGCAAGACAGCTTTAATATCTTACAGAGATTATAAAGCCGTAAAGAATCTTTTGGTGTGTCTTTTCCTGTTAACCGCGATCCGAAGCAGAGAGAAACAAAGACACGGACCATCGGTAAAGAACGTAAAGTAGCATTGGGAGGAAATTATTGGCTTATTATTTGCTATGTAAAGGGTTATAGATGTAGTTTAACTTGCAGTAAATATAAACCTCAAAATTGAGTAACAAACAGTAGGTCACATCAAGGCTAATTTCTGTAACATTGTTAGCTCGTGTGCATTGGCTTGGAAAATAGAATGAGGAATGTTTTCCTTGATGATGAGAATAATGTTTGTGGAAAAAAAAAAAAAAAAAAAAAATCAAACTGATCCCATAGCCATGTAGTAGCAAGGTATAAATATACAGCATGCACCCCCGGGCTGTTATTTTGGCTTTTATTTGAGGCCAAAGAGCCAAGCGTGCTCTCTTTGTCAGTTCCTGATTCAGAAGAATTCCTCGCTTGCTTTAGTTGGCACTTTTGATTCAACTCCGCTTGTAATCATCCTAGGGATGTTTGTGTGTGCACTGTAAACAATTACTGTAATTTTATAGCAAAGTTTACACTAGAATCCCATATTGAACATTTGCAATAGATTATGGTAATAACGTGACGCATTATGAGACGTTTGAGTCCTTTCCAGTGAATGACCGGAATCTGGTATTTCCGGGAGAATTGCGGGATTGAAATACGCTTAAACCTGACTAAGTTGTAAGCAGAGTATTTAACAGTTGGTCCAGACGCTTCTTTCTTTCACCAGATTGCTCACATACTGACTCATTCTTCCTAAATGTGGCATCAAGTTGATCTTCCATGACTGCTCCAGCAACATTGCGTACATTATCATATAACCAAGCACTTCATGAATAGTTCGTATCACGTCCATTTTATCTGTATGGCGCTTTTATTTATTTATTTTTTAACAATGGGCACTGCCATAAAGCAGCTTTACTGAAATCCAGATATAGATTTAGATCCATAATGAGACGTGACAGTGGCAAGGAAAAAAATTGCCCTTAGATGACATAAGGGAAGAACCCTTGACAGAAACCAGACTCTAAAGGGATCCCATCCTCTTTTGGATAGTACCGGATGGTGGGATTATAAATCATCTGCTAAACAAATGCACATGGGTAGATCATCGGGATGTGTGGCCATCTCTGTTTAAGCAGGACTTTTGGATATCTGGTGGTCTGGAGCATTCAAGTTTGTGTCAGCACCATGCCAAGGAAATCATCAAAGACATCACCAGTGATCTCAGAGAAGCAGTTGTTGCTGCATATCAGTCTGGGAAGGGTTATAAAGTGATATCCAAACAATTTCAAATCCATCATTCTACAGGGAGATAGTTTATTAAGAAGTGGAGAGCATTCAAAACGCTTGCCAATCTTCCCAGAAGTAGATATCCCAGCAAATTTGCCCCCAAGGTCTGATGCTTTGATAATCGGAGAGATTACAAAGAGTTTCATCTAGAGAGCTGTTAGGATATTAAATTTTGAAGTTCATGACTGTACTGTCAGGGAAAGAAAACGCGATGGGAAAAGCCTTTTCTCAGCAAAAAGAATGTGTATGTAAGCCATGTGTTTGCCTAAAGAGACCTCAGAGTCTCTGAAACAATATCCTTTGGCGAGATAAGACAAAACTGGAGATGTTTGGTTATAATGAACAGCACCAAGTTTGGCAAAATCAAAACTCTGGATATCACCACAAACACTGTGGGGGAAGGGTGATGATTTGGGCATGTTTTTCCACCTCAGATCCAAAGCACCTTATAGTCATTGAGCTGTCCACAAACTCGTTAAACAAAAGCATTCTGGAGGCCATGTAAGGCCACCTGTCCAGCAGCAAAAGCCTGGCTGAAACTACTATGTGCAATAACTCAATGATCCTATGATCACACACCAGGGGTCACACCAGCACACAACTGTATAGGACGTGTTTACAACCCGAATTCTGGAAAAGTTGGGACGTTCTTTAAAGTTGAATAAAATGACAACTAAGAGACTTTCAAATCACATGATCCAATATTTTATTCACAACAGAACATAGATAAATGTTTAAACTAAGAAATGTTTACAATTGTTTACACAAAATGAGCTCATTTCAAATTTGATGCTTGTTACAGGTCCCAAAATAGTTGGGACAGGGGCATGTTTCCCATGGTGTAGCATCTCCTCTTCTTTTCAAAACAGTTTGA
>JAQMCW010000001.1:20082130-20093269 GCA_030068335.1 Chrysichthys cranchii
AGTGTGTGTGTGTGTGTGTGTGTGTGTGTGTGTGCGTGTGTGCGCGCGCGTGAAAACAATCCAAGAAACGTGTCGTTCTTTAATTAATAATGAAAATGTACACACTGGCAAATCGCCATACCGTACCAGGACTGAAACACTGCTGAAAATCATCATAATAGACTTCAGGGCACTAACAGTTTTGACCCCGTGTCACGTCAGGCCGCATCACGCCACCTCGGCGTTGATTATTTTCCTACACCAACACGCCCCTGAGAGCGTTATACCTCTGTTAATATATGTCAAGATTCTTCTTTTGTTCTTTTTTCTCCCAAAATAGTGCTAATAATAATAATAATAATAATAACAATAATAAAGTCAATATCAGGTGCTGGTTGCTAAGCAACGAGTGCATATTTCAATGTTGCATTCTTTATTTTATTTCATTTTTTTTAAATAATTTTTTTTCCCGTAGTGATGTGCTCACTCGTTTCTTTTCCCCATCATGTCGACCCTCCCGAAAGAAAGGGTGAGAAAAGGAAAAAACAAACAGTAAAGGTGTTATCTTTTTTTTTTTTTTTTTTTTGGAAAAGGGACAATGTCAGGAAGCGTCTAGAGGCAGCCTTTTTTCGGAAACAAAGAGCCCATTCATTTGGGATGTGATTGGAATTCGGGCCACGGGTGATTATCGCAGGTGATAATCGCTCCAGCGTCGATCTTGGAAAGGAAAGGAAAAGCTTAGGGAACGCGAGCTTTTCGTCAAGACACTTTCAATTTATTTATTTATTTGTTTGTTTGTTTGAAGAAAAAAAAAAGGAAAATGGAGTGTATGCGGGATGCGGCGGCGGTGACATTTTACCCGTGGGAGCTCTGACAGAAAGATGACATCTGTGAAGAGATACATTCTGACGGGCTAAGACGAAGGAAAGGTGACCTGCGGAATACCAACGAGGGAGAAGGCGACGTACCTGCGTCCGATGACGAAGACGGCGATGAAGATGAGCAGCAGGACCACGCTGCCGATAACGGAGACCAGGAGAACCGTGGAGTTCGCGCCGTCGCCGATAATAGGAGAAGGAACTGGGGTTGGAGATGGGGTGAAACAAGAAGAACAAAATCAACCCTTGTGCGAGATCTTTAAGCTTTAGCTATTAAGATTGCATAGACATAACTAAACAAAACAAACAAACAACAGTTTCTTGATACGATTTTATCTGAGTTTTTTGTTTTTTTTAACTCTCTCAGCCATTTTCTTTGTCCTTCCAAAAAAAAAAAGCCCTGAGCCCACAAAGCCCTATCTGTTTGAAAAGCAGTCTGTAATTATAGACACATCAGCCAGTTTCTTGGTTTCAGAGAAAGAAAACACACACACACACACACACACACACACACACACACAAACACAAAAAAGCCCGAAACTTGACACTCGCATCTTTGTGGTAAGAAAGAAACTGCAAAGTTTGTTAGTTTACCCCCGCCAAAACAAGAAAATGATTTAAAAAGAAAACACACCTGAGTTGGTCATGAATTCGAAAGGGGTGCTGAATTCTCCATAGCCGGCCGCCGTGCGGGCTCGTACGTGGAACACGTAAGAGGTGAGCGGACTCAGGCCTTTGATATCGGCGCTGCGGGACGCCGTCTTCGTGATGCGATAGCTGCGCTCGTTCTGATCCTGATTACACACACACACACACACACACACACACACACACACACACACGCATACACAAATTAGAGAAGAAAGAAACTGCCGATCAGAACAATGACGTCAAATGCAAACGTTTTAGTTTGTTAGTAGCATGAAGGCTATTTACATAAACATGCGATGAGAGAAAATCAGGGTTTTTTGGGGGTTTTTTTTTTGGCGTTTCTTATTTCCATAGGAAATTCAACACTTGTCAATGTTTAAAAACAAACACAAAAAAAAATAAAATAATAAACACCATTTTGAAGTTTGGGTTGGCGTCTAGCTATGGGTGTGTTGATAACGGTCGTAAATGAAATGGACGTACATCCGAATGGCATAAACCATCGTAATGAGGTGACCGGAAATCACAGTATGGAGATACCGTGACACGAAGGGATTGTGGGCGGGGCTTTTCAGCTTTTCGAAAAAGAAAAAAAGGAATCTCAAATCTGAAATGTTCTCAATTGACGCCATCGGCCGTGTTTACCTGTAGCGTCTTGTCTAAAGTGTCTCCGAACAGAACGGACCCACGTGATCAGCCGCTTTGTGCGCTAGGGAAAAGAAAGCACGGGCCTGGTTTCTGTAGGGGAAACCACAAACCACAATTTTTGACGAATAAAAAAAAAACAAAACAAAACAAAACTGTCTATTGTTTGCGCTCCCTCCCATGGGTGTAACCGGAATTTGCTTGAGGAGAAATCCCCAGAGCTTTCCTCTCCTCTGCGTTCAAACCACAGTGGTACTTGCAAATCTGTACCAAAGTAAGCAAAGCCGGTGAGATTCCTTTTTTGTTTTTTTCCCCTCCATGTCCCCTAATGCTTGGGTTGTAGCTGTTGGAGCGTAACGTAAGCCTCTGGCTTTGGGTTTATGAGGAATTTTTCTGCGTAATCTCTCAATCAGTCACTCTTCCCGGTTCTCGACTATTCTTCGTCGTCACGTATCCCACATGGTTCTCTTCATTCCCCCCGCGTCTTGCTATGAACGTGAAAGTGAAGGTGATGATGATGATGGTGATGGGTTATGATCCTAGGCTGCGGTTCCCATGCCACCCTACTCACCTTCTCGTAGTACTTGACCTCATACTCCAGGATGACGCCGTTGGCCCTCTCGGGCTGCTGCCATGCCAGCGACACGCCGTGCCGGGTGATGTCCTTGGCCTGGATGGAGGTAACCGGAGAGGGAGCTGGAGAAGATGAAAAGAATAATAACATGGAGTGAAATAAATAACGTGGAGAACGGGTTTAGAAAGCTAGGTAGCGCTAACCAAAGAATTTGAAGCACGACCGTTTTAATATCGGGTCCGTACCTGGGGACGAAAATAACCTTGATCTTAGTTTTGGAGATACCAGGAAGCTATAAATGGAATGAAGTTGCATTGGACCGATGCCACCAATGGCCATAGGCCAAAACTTGTGGAATCACAAATATTACCCTTTAACTCTTGACTGATTTCTACTTGGGACAGACGATGAGTTTGTTTAAAAGATAACCCAAGCTACCAAGCATCACCACAACATATTGAGATATGTTTACGTTATCGCGCCGAGACGGGGACGAAAACCCTTTCGGAGTGTCGCGTAACGGCAGCAGCTGATCGATGCCGGTTTCGTGTTCCCTCCATGCAGGATGCTCTCGCCAAGGCGCCCGTTATAACAGCACGCCGGCTCGGTTTTCCCGGAGATAAAGGCGGCGACCGGCGAGCTTTTTTATTTTCCTTCGTAGCCAGACTTTATTATTGGAAGCCAGTCTGCTGTAATCTATATAGCTTTAAATCCACATTCCAGAGACCGTGCAAGATCAAGCTAAGGCTTACAGCCTTTCATTTGGCTGAATGGCTGCACACAGAGGAATGGAAGCTGATTTGGAAGTGAGGCTCATAAAAAAAGAAAAAAAGAAAAAAAAGAAAGCAAAAAAAAAAAAAAAAGCCCAGTGGAGTCCGTGTGTTGGAAATGCTCGATGGGCGAACTGGTAAAGCGCACACATGGACAGGTGTGTCTGCCATTAACGAGACACAAACATACACCGCGGCTTCACCGAGCTGGAATTAAACACCTTGTAAAAGCTTAACCACCCAACCCTAGCAAACCAGGCATCCCACGCACACTCAGTTTATTGTCAGAGTAATCGCTTTTGACGTTCACGTGGCTAGTCGTGATGAGATACTTGTTCCGAAATTTCGTTTTCCATATTTGGGGCGAAAACTCCAAGCGCTTGTACGACGCATGCTACGCATCAGCCTCGCACCTAATCATGTGAGAACATTACCCTGGTATTCGGTGATATCATACGGCCGTGTATCCACACAAGTGCGTTATATGATGTGTGAGGACATTTAAAGCGGTCTTATTATCGTATATAAACACACGCACACTCTGAGCTGCTAGCTATTAAACTGGGCTAGCTAATAAACCCTTCATGAAAACCAGAGTAGTTTAGCTACTTGATGGCATATGTAGATTACACTTAACAGAAAATAAACAAAAACAAACAAACAAAAAAGGCAACTAGAAACATGACAGTCCAAGATGCTGATACAGGAAATTCAGTCAGCCGACCAATCCGGATCGAGGATGGTCCCTGCGATGCGAAGAACTTACGCTAAGATATTTTGACGTTTCCAAAAGCAATCAAGTCAAATCGTGGATTTGGGGCACTCACCGGCCTGGTTGGTGGTGACGGTGACTGAGGCGGCCTGATCAGGCCCGGGGCTTTGCGGCGACACTCCGTTGACGGCCCACACCTGGAAGGTGTAGTTGGTGTGCGCCTGGAGCTCGTTGATGGACACGCGCGTGGTCCGTAAGCTGAGCTGCTGCGGCGTGTAGTGGACCCCTCCGCCGCACGGCTCGCACCTCTGTCCGTCCGGGCCACACCGCTTACACACGACGTTGTAAGTAAGATCCTGTCTTCCGCCGGAAAACGCCGGCGCCGACCACTCCAGGTTCACCGACGTCTCGTTGACGTTGGAGATGAGGTGCTGCGGGGCGGACGGTGGCTCTGGTGGAGCAAAGCGAGCAGTTGATTAGACTATGATGCGAACGGGAGAGCATGTCGCTTTAGGGACAAATAGAGCACGCTGCACAAATAAATAAATAAATAAATAAATGAAGAAAAAACCACGACACAAAACCCGCATCCGATTCCCCGTGGTAGTTAGAAAATCGTTACGAGTTGCGAAAATGGCACTAAAGGCATTCAAAGTATGCAGGGGTTCAGTAACTTTATGATATCTAATGTGCATCATTTAGGTGTTTTTCTTTTCTTTCTTTTTTTTTTTTTTTACTTCGTCGTCTAACCCGAAAGCGAGGATTCGGTTCGTTATAAAATGCCAAATTAGATGAGGGGGTGTTCCAATATTAACGCACATATCCTCTATTTGATCATTTCTATTGTCATTCCTGTGAATCTATTAAACTACAACAACAAGATCTTTTTATTTTGGGTCATGGAACAATGAGCGGTGATCAAAGTCGTTGCAAATTTTGCACATTTAGGTCAGTGTTTATTCAGCGCTGGGAAAAATGAGAGACAGGAAGAAGTGAGCACACAAACCCACACAATCCCATGCCCTTTTTATTTCGTGTGTGTGTTTCTGTAAACCGGGCGCTGCTGTATTTAGGCATAATTACATTTATGACAAACCATCGCCGCAGGCATTCCCCTCCGTTTGCTCTCTCTGTGTGCGTGTGTGTGTGTGTGTGTGTGTGTGTTTGGGAGAGATCATGAGATGATCATCTCTATAACCGAGTGGGTGGCTGATAGGAATCTTATTAATACTAATTACTTTGCCCTTGCGTGCATTTGTGTCCTGTTTAGACCACACACACACACACACACACACGCACGCACGCACACACACGCACACTCACATACACACACACTGTTGAAACGAATCTCTCGCACAAATAAACGTCACAGGCATGAACCACACTCTGAACCCTAGCCGAAACTCGACAGACTCTCCACAAACAGATATTTTGTTTTATGTTTTATTTTTCACGGCATGAAAAGCCGTTGCTCCAAACATCCTACGGATGTTAAGACATGCTAGCTGAGCTTGCAGAAAACACAGCTACGCTTTGTAAATAAAGTTAGCTATTGTAGCAGAGCACCAGAGCACTCTTTCTGTCAGCAGAATTACATTACTGCCTGCAAAAGTTGTGCAAAATGAAGAAAAACAACTACAGCTCCAAACGTAGCAATATCCCAGGTGGAAAAAATGGAAGCTAGTTTACTAGCACTGAGCTAACTGGGTGCTCGCTAATGTTTATAGCTTCCAGAAAAAAAGCTTTAATTCAAATAGCAGCCTGTGTTTTGAGAGTTTCTGGGCTGCGGTTAAATAAATAGTGGAGACTATTACCAGTGTAAGTCCACACTCAGATACTTATATCCCCTGTGCCACACATGAGCTAGTTTGCAGCTAGCTAATTGCTAGTTAGCTGCTTGGCTATGTCAACTCATTTTACTTCTAGGTTTGCTTTTTTTTGTTAGAAAACAACTTTATTTTAAATAAAGCCTACATTTTGACCATTTCAGGCTACTGTGAAAGAAATAACTGATAACATTTCAATGGAATCCCCCTCTGACAGACTGGGGCTAGTTTGCTAGCAGTTAGCTAGTTAGTTTTACATGTATAAGCTTGGAAACATTCCTAAATCACACCCTGTGCGGATTTAAAACAGCTGTTTACATTTTTATAAGTTGATAAGTTTTAAGCCCTAAACTTGTGATGAGATCCAGGTGAATCCAAGTTACAGGAAAGGATTCTTGCTAGCTTTGCAGCTTGCTTAGCTAATATTAGTGCTCCGATAGCTAATGCTGTTTAAATAAGTTTCATTTTAATGCCAGCCTTCATTCTGATGGGCTCCTGGTATATAGATGGCTGAGAACTAACCTAATGTCGGTCCGTGACAAAACATTTTGTTTTCATCGCAGTTAGCTAGCTTTAGGCAGGATGGGCGTGTGAAGGTGTGTGAAAGTTACGGTGTGTGAGTCTTGCTAATTTGTTTTCTTGTTAACAAAACGAAAAAACAAAAACAAAAGTGGGTCATTGAAATTCCAGGTAAAGTGCATGACGGTAACAATATTTCCATTGAAATCTTGATTTATTTGACGACAAATGATCGCTTTGTTGTTTTTGTTCTGTTAGCAGAAGATTAGCATAAACATCTATAGTCCCCTAGTTGCGATTACCCGACTTGTGATTTTTTGAAGTTATGATGATGATTGCAATGCGCTAAAAATTGTAAAATATTTAGAAAATATTTGCGGGCAGGCATCGCTGGCAGGCCAGCGTAACAGTGTATGACGTCCGATATGTTCGCACGACACCCAGAAATACGTGGATGTACGCGTCTCTCACCTTGCGTGATGCCTCACTCTCTCTCCCGCAACTCACGGAGTTAACTTGTGTATCGGTGTACTGTCCAGTTCATTACTGTGTGTATTTTTGTGTGCATCAAGAGCTAATTTTAATTCAAAAGCATGTCTTTTAAATGCCCCAGCATGTCTCCTACAGGAAAAGACTCCTCGGTAGGCTAGGCTAAGCTAGGCTCAGTTACACAAGCTAGGCTAAGAAACCTAAGCTAGGCTAAGCAGTGGCCTACGACATTCGTAACATGTCTCCACTGTAACTTGAGGACTACCTGTAGCTTTTCCTGATATACACTGCAGCTAGTTCCATCAACTGATTTCTTTTTCTGGGAACTCTATTTAGCTTGCATTATTAGCCGATCTGGCTGAGCGAGAGTCGAACCGTACGCTTCAACGGTGATGGACAGCCGCTGATTAAGCTACATTTCAATACAAGAAGGTGTGAAAAAGGTTTAGCATAATGGGATCAGTCCTCTTTATCTTTCTGTCTCACTATGATCCAGGGTTTTCTTTGTTTTTTTGTTGTTTTTTTTGTTTCAGTGTAAGCAGAAATAAGCAGAAGATGAGGATTTATTTAAAAAGCGTTATTAGCGAACGCATATTCAAAGGCCAGCCTGGTGAAGTTTATATGTTTGCATTCATTTCATTCAGCTCGCACACACCGATAACATTTGTCTCTGCTCGAGAGATTACTGCACCTTCCGACACGCTACGGCTGTTTAGCTTCTGCTTATCAGGTACGCCTGGGTGTTCTTTGTGTGCTATGGAGCCGTAGCAAGCTTGCTGCGGGGGATCTGCTTTAAAGGTACATTTTATTGTAGGGTTTCCTTCACGAACACATACTTGATTACACACACTTGCTCTTAAGCACCTTGTTTCTGCTATAGATGTGTTATTTCACAAGGGTCATGGGAATTGAAGTTGATTGCCAGGTGTTTGAGTGTGTGTGTGTGTGTGTGTGTGTGTGTGTGTCTGTGGGTCTGGGAAATTAGCAGAAGGTTATCAACAAGTTGTGTGCACACCCACACACACACACACACACACACACACACACACACACACACACGCACATAGTAAATAAGTGCAGGGTTCAAAAGTCTGAGTTCACTCGTGAAGAATGTTAAAATTTTTTGCTAATACAATTCAAATCAAAAGACGTTCATTATTAGAATTGATGATAACGCCGGGGTATTCATCAGTTAATTAGGTAATTAGCCACAAAAATGAGATAGGGTTATGTAATGAATATTTAACGAGTAAAGAATAAAACCCAACGTCGCACAACGTGCTGTCTTGCAAGTTAGGACAGATTTAATGAAGCGGCGGGACGTATTTGGTTTGAATTTGACACCTGTGGCTCGGGGGATAATACGAATGAAGATATTCGTACAAGGATTTCTTTAAAAAAAAAAAAAAGAAAAAGAAAAAGAAAAATCCACCCTAGAGCAGTGCGTAGTGATTGACGCAGACTTTTAAACCTTTTGCGTACCTTTGTGCTCGTGTGATATATTAGCATGAGAGGAAATCAAGGGTATACGTACGGGTACAGGGCATTGACGCGGGGTCCGTCTCGGATCGGAAGTATCCTTTGTCGCACGTGCACGACGTTGAGCCTTCGCGCACCGAGTAGCTGTGAGGAGGACATTTGGAGCAACCGGCGTCACTGGCCAAAGCTCTGTAGTAGGCAATCTTACAGGCTGGAGTGGGGAAAAAATACAGAGAGAACGAGAGATTAGCATTAGCAATGATTTTATTATATTACAACTTTACATGAGGGATTTTTCCAGCAAAAAAAAAAAAAATACTCCATGAGTAGACTTTTGGACCCTATTGTAACGCAATGCTACTGCAATTCCCCTTCACGTATTGTAAACGTGTGTGTGTGTTTGTGTGTGTTGATGTGGTTGCCAGGTCAGCCTTATGGCATGAAGCTATATTGGAGCGCTAAGGAATGTGTTTCAATGAGAGGGTTTATGACACTCTAATTAACAGAGGAAGCGATAGTGCTGGAATGCGCTGTGTCATTCATCCTAAAACACTTGCTGCGTGTGCACACACACACACACACACACACACACACCTTTCAACGCTCTTATTTCTTTCATATTTACGTTATCTTACGGCTCTCTTTTTTTGTCCATTTAGCCGTCACTCTACTTGTTTAAGTAGTTTGTTCATTTAAATGGAGGAAAGTTAGCCTATAAATTCAATGAGGACAAAAGAAATGGCACCCTGTCCAAGTTAGAAGTAAGAATGTGTATGGTAGCTGATTCGCTGCAGTGGCTGAGCTGCATTATTGGAAGGTTTATCTTGCACTTGCATTTAGTTGCCATTTTGTTGATTTGATCTGTCTGTGAGCTTTGCTGTTTTTTTTTTTGTTTTTTTTACCTTTTTACTAAAAGGTTGACAACAGACATCTGGGGAACGTAGCTATATTATTTAGTCACCCTTGGAGGTGTTTTAGTAACGTCCTTTTCATCCTCGCCGTTACTGATTCAGACGTTATACGTGGGAATCCCTCCACAAGACAACCGCTTCGAACAAGTCTCGATTAATCTCTCTTTCTTCCGTGTCCAACTGTCTCCTTTTAATCGTGCAAAAGTGACGGCGCCCCAGGGAGCCGGATTAACACCTCTCCACCTTTCCCTGTCTTCTATCTCTACAGCACAACCCATCCATCACTGTCTGCCCGGGGGCCAATCAGCCGCTACGTAAAGTGCAATCGGGGACGAAAAGGGATTAACAAGTTTTTCTGTCATCCTCCAAAACGAACATGGCAAAAGAACAGCAGGGGACGGGAGGGAGAAATAGAGATAGGAAGCTCAGGGTCACGACCTCTAAAGGATGGTGTGCTTTGTGGCCGTGTGTTGAAGAATTAAAAAAAAGAAAGAAAGAAAGAAAGAAAGAAAGAAAGCCAGCAGGATGAAGAGTCCATCTGATGAGCTTGGGATCTTTTTAACAGGAACTGAAGGGAAGAGTTAATTGGAGGAGCTTCTGAGGAAGATTAGGTGATGGTGAAGCCGCGTGTTACGCAAGGATGGAGGGGTGTTCAATGAGCACAGCACGTTATTTTAGGAATTTCCAGATTGTCAAGCCAGTGAAGTCCACCGCCAATAAATAAATAAATAGATAGATAGATAGATAGATAGATAGATAGATAGATAGATAGATAGATAAATAAATAAATGTTTTCTAGCAATGTGAGCACCAACTGTCCAGAGGCGTATATGGAATTTCATTAGTGAACTAAGAATAGATTTTATTACTCCTGTTTCTTTCCTTGCTCTTGGACTACATCTCCAAATATGACTTTAGCATCTCACGCACACATATTTATACATATATCTGTCCTATTAACGTCGACAAATTGTATTGTGTAGTCTGGCTTCTCTTTATACCAGCTGTGTGTTCCCATGCCTACACCTACATCTAAATCACCCCCCAACCCCCAACTGTGTTCTCCTAAAATCTCCTAAAAACCTTGGGAAGTGCTGATCTCTCCATTCAAGTCCTAATGGAGGTGTAATTAACAGGCACTGGCTCGTTACTCTTGGGTCAGCAGTCCTCTTCTCCTCGCCCATAAAAGAGAGAGAGTTCGGCAGCAGAGAAAAGACTTTAACACGACTTATACAGGGTGTAGGACTTTACCGTAGTCCTCCATCCGAGCACGAGACAAATGTGCCGGGGGAACAAAAGTCGTGGAGGATAGTATGAAGATCTGTTTTATATTTCATAGAACTAAAAAAAGAATCCGAATCAAAGTACGAGGGTAGGCCGTTCTTCATTAATAAACGTTTACCGAATGAATGCACGTTCGACATTGAACTGCTAGACGAATCTTCATTTCATTAGCTCGATGACTCAGCAAAAAAAATCACCAGAGTGCAGACGAGCCATTTGTTGTGTTCAGCGCAAATCTAACTACAGTGGACCCTCGGCTCTCGAACTTAATTCGTTCCGAGACACAGTTCATGAACCGATTCAGTTTTTCCCATTGAAATGAATGTAAATAATTGTATCGAATGGATTTCAGCCCTCAAAAACATGTTTTTAAAGTGTATTATGGGTTTATGTGTGGCAATAAAACATAGAATAAAATTAAA
>JAQMCW010000001.1:20097513-20108234 GCA_030068335.1 Chrysichthys cranchii
AGATTCACCTCTGATGATGAAGTAAAGGAAGCGGGGCTCACCTGGTTTCGGGAGCAGAAGAAAAACTTCTTCTCTGCAGGAATCCAGAAACTAGATGGACCCTTCGACAAATATGCCGTCTTGCATGGGGACTATGTGGAAAAGTGATGTGTTCAGTTTCTCACAGTTACGGTACTTCTGTTAAAGCTGTTACACGTGTTTTGCCTTCATTGTTTGATTCTCTGTCATATTTCCGAGCTAAGCAGAGATCTTCTTTGTTTTTTTCCTAGTCGGAGGTCAGAGTTCGCAGCAGTTCACTGGTTTGTTTCCACTTTGGTGAAACGGTTTCCTACATTTCTACAAGGGATCTGTCCGCTCCATCAACGTGGCATCGTACGCGCCGTCTTGTAGATCTAGCCACAATTCTGCGTCGTCTAAACCCCAGCGTTTGTGTTATCCCATATTTGTGAGAGTGGTGATTTCTTTTTGTCCTGTTGCCTACCATTGTAACCGCGCCAACAATAACAATTTCAGGAAGAACCAAACAACAAATCCTACCCACACCATAAACATTTAATGTGCTTCACGATGCAGTTTTCCTTTAACAGCCCACCGTACACACAATCCACAATCTGAAATCTCCACTTCATATCCACTAGTACATTACAAACAGGTCTCTCTCGACCCCCCCCCCTTTTTTCTCTCCCCTGCAGCGTATGTATTAGTAGAGCACCTTTCCTACAGTAGGTCGCGCTGAGTGCCATTGAATGGAGAGGCCTGTGTGTGTTAGCGCCAGGCAGAGAGAGAGAGAAATCGAGGCAGAGAGAAGGGCCCTATTGATTCAGCGGGCTTTTGACATGCTAATGTTCTCACTGTCAGCTTCGGTCCCCCTCTAGCTAAGGGCCTTCAAAGAGCGCCAGCTTCACAAAGCAAAGTGTGTGCGTGCTTGCGTGTGTGTATATAGTGAGCTAGGCACTGAATAGACATCCTCGCTTTGCGCCTAGCTCCTGCCTCCGCAGCATCTCGGGCTGGATGCAGAGAAACGGAGCAAACGAGTAGCACCGAGCCAAAGCATACCAGAAACTGGTGAGCACCACTGGCATGGAGAACGCCTTCATGTGTTTTTAATGATATGGTTTTTGAGTCTCGCTCCAGCACATACGGAAGTGACCAAATATTGACACAACGGCCTCTGAGATGTTACTAGCATACGTGTGTGTGGGTTATATATATATATAATAGGTGTTGAGAGAGGTGCTCTCTGATTAATGTCCGTCTCCAAATTCAAAGTGCTAAAGCGTCAACGCCAGGGGGCCGCGACGACTGACTTACAATCCGTCAACTCTGGCATTCAGACTTCATTTTGGGAGCACGCATTTAAATCAAACGTGACGTGTACGCTCAGACGAAGTGCTCGTTATGTCTGACTGCAGACATAAAACAAGTCGTCTGTTCGTTCCGTTCCTGGTTGCACATCTGGAACAACCCGTGGCAATCTTGTTAACGATCAGCCACACAAATGTGCTAATTATACAGGACACCAGACTGGTTCCCATGGTGGGTAACGCATCCTATGATGCTAGAACATCCGCTTGACGGCGACACTGCCTTCAAACTAACCTCAGAGCGACGTTTTCGGAGATATTTTCACGCACGGAGAGGTTCATTGCTAACGCCGTGAGCTGAAATGGACACAACATGGAACAAGATGGAATTTATGTTTTTAGCCAACATTACTAAGAAGAAAATCTTACCTGGGAAAACTTTAGTGTTTTTGTCTAGCACTTTCTACTTTTGACCCAACCTTCCTTGTTTCTCCTGGCTCACAGCTCATGTATCCGCCTATATACGGTTGGCAAGACGTGAAATCGCAACCAGAAGTGAATGGGCTATTCACTTTTTTCGCAGGGATAGATTTTATTCGCATGTAGTCCCACTACACATTTCCCTGTATCTCCATAGCAAGCGCTCAAAAATCCTAAATGCTCCAGCTAAACCATCTATGGACCTTTAGCATCTGTATTCCCGAGACATCCAAAAACATTGTCTCTTCACCCTACCAAAGCTGTAAAAAGTCATAACTAATTGCTTCCAATGCCAAACTAAGTGGTTGTGTCCAGTTATTTTGTTTGAAAGGGCTGTTGGTTTGAAAGGGCTTGAATCCACTCCAGTATCTTAAGGTAAAGGAACAAACCCATTGAGTTCAGCCTGGGGGACTTCAAGCCCACCATACCTCCGACTCTCCAAATAATTACAAGTATTAATGCCTATTGTTCAGGCAGCTAGGCGAGCCCTCGGGCATAATTACCGCGATTACGCCGCATTGTGGAAACAAGGCTGCCGGCCCTTAAATAATCCCATTACTCAATCCATCTTTTCATCCGGCCGCCGCTCTTACGGCCGCACTCTGAGCTAATTGACATCTGTTAACTGACGTCCTATCAGATCTCGGATAAACAGACTGGGAGGGAGCCTTCCCCAGGCCACTTCAGTCAAGAATCCCCGTCCCCGAGCGAGGAAAATATGAGCCAATGTTTCGCATAGTTTTCCCACAGGACGGCGAGTTAAAGGGATATTTCTCTCCAAAGCAATCGGATGAATGAAAGCTAGCGGGGATCATATGGCATGGCTGGAACGGCACGAGAGCAGAACGCACGTTTTCATATCCTGATACAATCTTAAGACAATACATAAGTATACTTTACATATGTCTCAGAATTGCAAGTAGAGCTCCGTGTCAAGGTAAATGAGAAATAAATAAACGTAGCGTGCAGAAGTAAATTTTGGAATTGAAGAGTGAAAAAAAAGGGGGGAACCAAACACGATGTTTTAACGTAAACGTGGTTGCTAAATATATTGACAATTTAACGTAAACGTATGAGCTCCGTAGCAATAAACAGCAATTCCCTCACCTCACCTCACCTCACCTCACCTCAAATCCCTCCATTCTGACACTGGAGACTCCTTCCATGAATGTTAAATAAGCATCACCTTCCAAAAATGTCCACCACAGAGGTCTCTGTCCAAGTTGCTACTATATAAACAATATATAAAAATATTAACCTTGCACTTGAATTAGTATCAGCAGTATAGCTCCTGTTATAAAAAATTAACGTTTTTGACCAATCAGAATCGAGAATTCAACAGCAACGCCGCAAAAGGACAACTTAACTGCAAATCAATCGGTACTTCTTAGCAAGTGTCAAGTATTCTGCACCTCAGTGCTGTACTAGCTAGCCTTCGTTTTCCTCCATAGCGTTTCCATAGCATGTCTTTGTAAGAATACGTGTTAGTTCGCTTTCACTGTTTATTGGCTCGAGTGTTTATGTTGAAACAGAACTTGAGAGAATTGGACAAAGAGTCTCCTTCAAATCCAGCCTTTTTTTTTTTTCCTCCCATCTTGCCATGAACCGGTCTAGTGTTTACACAGAGTAGATTTACCAAATGGTACTTGGATTTCATTTGTGTCATTTGTCATCATAAATCAAGCTATGACGCCTTTCCAAATGCTTCATTAGCGGAACAAAACAAGCGCATTCACCGAGTCCCACAATCCATCTGGTGCGTTTGTCTGAAGAAATGTTGGCACCGGCCTAATCAAAACCAAAGACAAAGGCGCTCGGCGGCGATGCCGACTGTCAAGTTTAATCTGCCCTACATTTAAATCACCGGGGCAGCAACTTAACGTAGAAAGGGAGCGGTTTTATTTTTTCTCCGGATCACCCGCTGTCGTTCTCATCCCTGCCCGATGCTCACTCAAGTGACCTCTGACCCTTCTGGATGGAGGCCAGCTTTTTAGAAAGCGGGAAATTACTAAGTGCTCGGCGCTACCCATTGGGAAGTGTTGTCTGGCAATGTTACTGGTGGTGGTGGTGCTGACGGACACCTTGTCAAATGAACATCAGCGGGTTCTGGTTTTGAAATATCCAGGGTTAACAGGCAAGGACGAGGGGAGAGGGAGTCAAGCCACCAGTCAATACACCTCACGCACAGGAGCAGCAAGTCAATGGAAAACAAAGCCTTGAATATGAGGCTACTCTGCGGGAGCCGGATTATGGAATTGTGCTTCGACAACACCTACACAAATATTCCAGAGGTGGAAGTGGAAGTTTCTCATTGCATGGTAGTACTAGTACATGGTAGTACATGGTGGTACCATTACATGGTAGTGTCAAGACTTAAGCAAGGTACTCACAGTACTTTATTTTAAGGCTAACCGAAGGAGCTAGCTGTAAAAATGTAGCGAGTTGGGTAAACGGAATTAAGTCTGGGTTTTTTTTTTTTCCTGTCTCAGTAACTGAGGACACTCGGAAACCCATCATCCATCAGCCCCTTGACAAGTGAAGGGCTGGGAGTTGTCAGGGGCATTTCCAAGCATGAGCAACCAACCAAGATCAACAGCATGGGGTCAAGGAGAATGCATACACACACACACACACACACACACACACACACACACACACACACTCACACTGTCGCTCACGGCAAACAACAGGAACTTTGACAGTGACGAGCACTCAGATTGAAGCATAGCTAGGAAGGAGGCTAAATTCCGCGTGTCACATTCAGAAATCAGGCGAATCCTATTCAGATCAGAGCATGTAATGCGAGACAGTTAGCTATCTCATTTAAATTTAAATGTCGCAATGATTCCAGACTGCCTGCTGCATTGCAAAAAAAAAAAGGAAGAAGAAAAGAAAAAAGGAAAGAACGCCTCCTCTTCTGCCTGTCTCTCTTTCTCTCAGAACGCTATTGTGTGGAACAGATGCAAGTTTGCTGCCTTTGCATTTTACCTACAAAAATATGCAAATGGCGTATCGCTTTGATATCAAAGACCACCCCCTCGTTTCCTTCTTTCTTTCTTTCTTTCTTTCTTTCTTTCCCCTTCTCTCATTTCTACCCAAGACAGCTGACGGCCCATTCACTGTCCAGCGCAGAAGCCCTGGATGCACAACTGAAGGGGATCGTGACAGGAATCAACATATGCGCGCGCCATCAAAAGCGCAGGGAAAAAGGGGACGGAAGTAATGAATATTCATAATGGGAAGCATTTGCGGTGGATGAAGGCTATTGTCTGCTGGGGGAAAAAAAAAAACAGTTACAACAAGACCCAGCTGAGGCCCATGATGAACCCCACACACCTGCTCATAATTATGACAGGATTGAGATAAACACGCTAGCTTTGTGTAATTAGATGGACATGGCACTAGCACGCGCACACACACAAAAATATGGACTACTCAGCTTCCCCTTGTTCATTAAGTACACTTGTTTGGTCAAGGTGTGATTAAATCTTCAGTTCTGCCATGGTCGGTTGATAGGGTTCACACCGTACGGTATCTTATACAGGCGGTTTACATTTTGGCCCTGCTTTCTCAAAAACAGGGCTCAATGTCCATTTTCCAAAAGGAATAATAAAATAAATGAATCAGCCTCGGCTTTTCAATATCAAGCACACAAAGGGCAGTTTTCTCATTACACCAAAGCCTAGAACTTCATTTTGGCCAAAATGTCAAGCTCATACCGCCTCCGACTGCTACAGGTCCTCTTTCCATAACTATTCTGAGTTTGTTTTTGTTTGTTTGTTTGATTTTTTAGAATATTCGTCCCTACCTGGGTCGGCAGAATGCCTCTTGGTCCTTATCATGTTGCTAGCCGGAATAGATACGCTGTAAGACTTGAGAAACTCACGCCAATGGGTTGAAAGGACTGATTTCTTTCGTTCGCTTTTCGCACAGACGAGCGATGCAGAAGCGTAGACAAAAAAGCTCACTTGGACAAAAGATGCGAGGATATCCCATGTCCTTCTCCTGCTTCCATTCATACTTAAGATCTCCGTGGCTCCTGTCCACCCCCTAAATCGTCCTTGCTCGGACGCAGCTGTCAAAACTTTGACGTCTTAATCAATCTCGGCCGTGACCCTGGTCTCTGCGTGGGCGTGAAGGGAAAACCCAGAATGACCCCCCTGACCCAATCCAGTGTTCCTCTCTTCTCGCTCCCAGCCACCCCCCCAATATCCCGAGTATCCCCAACAATTAGGCAAAGGGTGCAACTTGCACCTTCTGGGCTGTGAGGTTCATGTGCTTTATTTTCAATAGATGTCCCATTGAGATCATCCTCTCCCCTTTGCAACACCCCTCACATTGCAAGTGAACCCATAAATCCCTTCCTTATCCATATGTGCTTATTAAGGAGACACTGACACTCATCTTCATGCTGGGAGAGCGGGCCACCTTTTGAACTTTCCTCAATGAGGATGCGCTCAATTGTTGGCTTGCGGAGGCCGACATCTGATGGGCTAATCCACCGTGGATGCCATGGACCATGCTAAAGAACTAATGAAAATCCGAAAAAAAGAAAAAGTCTGGAGCTTGGCGAGACTTGCTACCAAATATCATCACTAAATGGTCCTAAAAGGGACTGAACTCAAACTGTAACGACTTTGGATCTTCCACCGGGTCTCCATGTGGCCTTCGGCTTTGACTGAATTATGGCAGCTTTTCATTTGAGATCATAACAGCTGAACAAAGAGAAGACAGGGTGCGCGAGAGAGGAAGAGCGAGAAAGATCCCAAAGGAGCAAGAGAGTGAGATGCCGCCTAATACCGCCAACAAAAGAGTCACAGAGAAAAACCGCCCGTTTTCTTAAAAATGAACCTGTTCAGGCAACCAACCCGACACATTCACCAAGAGACCGCCTGCAGAGACGGTACAACCCCTCCCCAGCCCAAACCAGCCCTAAATTATATTGTGTATTTGTCATGTAATTAGCCCGCTGAGACTGCCCTCATAAATAACCGACAGTGGACTGGCCAGCATGCCGTTTATCAACCGTGCACAAGCTCTGACCCTCTCCGGGACCAGATGCCTTTTACAAGCGAGTAAAGAATAGGGCAGAGGGGCGTTCTCGAACTGTCCTCCTATCTCGAGGTTCTGCAGTTCATTTGCGCTGACCTCAGCTTCACCCAGATGTTGTGAAGCCCTTCTGAACCCTTTAGCCAAGCCACGGACGGTGAGAAGTGAGAGCGGGGAAGCAGAACAAGGAAAGGGAAACAAGTACTCCTGATTTCTTTCTCTCCCCGCAAGCCTTCTGTTGTTCCCCTGAAACCAAAATCTCTCACCTACACAGACGGCGGGCTGAGAAATCAAACCTTCAATCTAATATCATCAGTGCATTTCTCAGGCGTACGCCGAATGCCTGGTGCCTGACCAAAACTGATTAGCGCCAACGCTTCTTGCTGAGACATTCTGATATGGAACAGAAAGATCCAGCAGTGGCCTCCTAATCCACCGAGCTCTGCTAACTGTCCGGCTGTCTGCATCGGAGTAAGTGTCTAACGTTGTCCAGCTGAGAAAACACAACACGGTCACGTTTGAAGCGTGACATCTTGCTTTTTAATTCTTGCCTGGAAACTGAAAGCCGCATGTGGGTGCTGTTTACTATTGTTTGGAATGCTACCAAACGCTATCCCCCAATGACCGGACTGTGGAGCTCCTGAAAATATAAGCTGTGTAGTTCTCCCAACAAGGGTCAGGAACCTCAGAAGGACCCACAAGCCAGAAAGAACAGGTGAGCATTCACAAGACAGGCGATGAAGGACTATAGCGAAGGACAATAGCAAACAGAGCTATCCGTAAGAGACCCTACCTTGGCATGCTCCTGCTCGCTCCTCAAATCCTGGGTTACACAGACAGCTTCCAATTGGCACCAGCCATTCTCCGTCAGCGCCGCAATACATCTTGGGTACTTCACGTTCCTCCGAGTTGTCCACGCACGAACCGCGGACCTCCACCAGGGACGACGTATCCGCTCCCGTGGTCGTGTCCGGAAACTGAGCAAGGTTGCGTACCGTAAGCGGGCACTTCTTGTAAAAAATCCGCACAGACACCAGGGCGATGCACGCTCCCACATCCTGGAAGGCCAAGTAGAAGCCTTTGCGTGTCAAGACGCCCACATCCCTCACTTCAGTGTTGAGCTTCATGATGCGATCCCCAATGTCCACCTGAGTAAAACTCTCATCGGCGGCGATCGTGTCAATTTTGATGAACTGGTTCTCGCGGATGTATCGCTCCTTGTCGTTGTTCGATTCGTAGTAGTAAAGGTTGAACGTCTCCTTGCACGTGCCCATGACGCCCGGCAAGCTGTTGCAGTCACGCAGTGTGAACTTGATCTCCACGTAAATACGCTGGGCCGCCCCACGCGCAATCCAGTCTGTCCGAAGCCAGTTGTTCTGGTTAGGTTCCATCACGTTGCACACTTGGTACGTCCGGATGGGCGTGTTCTTCTCGTCCATGATGCTCACTTCTTCCCACTGACGGAAAGACAGCAAGAAGGAGAGATTTAGTTATGCATACCCTTGCCTCAGCAGGTGCACCGCATCTCATGCTGCACACTCAGATCACACTGCATCGATCACTTGCTGATGAGAATTTAATCAAGCATCTGCCAACCCATCAGCTCCCCTCAGAATAAAAGCATTTGCAGAGTAAACTTTCAAAGTGAGATTTGCTCAAACAGTAAAATCTGGCAGGTTGCGTTGTTTGGAAACATCATGGCCTCTCTGGGTTTTTAATTTTTTTTTTGAGAAGCAAATTGTTTCAAAAGATTTGGCCCCAAATGCACTGGAAATCTGGAAGCACTCAAGGCTACGTGAAGTTGTCGAGTATCCATTGGAACTTAACACAACTGAGGCCAGATTCCTATTAGCAAAGACATATCTGGGGATTTGAGCCTTTATCTGAACATCAGTATTTCATCCTTTTTTTGTTTGTTTGTTTGTTTACAATCAAATGCCAAAAGAAAATTTGATACTCCAGTGTATATTTCGGTATACGTTGTAAAAAAAAACAAAAAAAAAAAAAACGGTGATTTTCTTTCTTTCTTTCTTTTTTCTTTTCTTTTTCTTTTCTTTTCTTTTATTTTTTGCTGTTTGGTTTGGTAAGGTTTATCACAGCCAATAATCAAAGTATAATAATAAAAAGTCCATGCATGGCTCTGTTGAAAGGTTAAAAAAAAAAAAAAAAAAAAAACATGCCGAACTAACAAAGAAGTCCCTAAAGGCCTGTACTGATTTATGACATTTGCTTTCCTTTGGAGGTCCAACTGTCGCAGCAATAAAACCATTATCAGTATAGTGTAGCTACTTCAGGCCAAATGGGAAAAAAAAAATTTCTTCCTCCTAGACAAAGCTGGACTTTCCTTGTTTTAGTATTCGGCTTAACAAAGCAAGACATGCATCCGCTATCCGTCCAAATAATCCTTTACGATAAGCGGCGAGTTATTGACTGTTTAACTACTTTTGCATGTTTTTTTTTCCCCCGCTGAGGCCGTGTGCTGTAATAATTTAATGACTGGATCACAAATGCCTCCCAGAGCACTACATAACATAAACCATCATGCCACACTCCACATGATGGACTCTGGCTGAGCATTCTTAAAGAGACATCAGGTGTTTTTTTTTTTTTTAATTATTATTATTGTCCTGAGTTTTGTTTTAATCACTTACCCCTCCTTCTGTTGGACTGGAAACCCATTTCAGCTCCCCCTGCACTGTCCTCGAGTCCAGTAAAGTCACTGCGAAAAGAAACGAGACATACCACAACCATGATGGGAAGGTGCTTTTTTTTTTTTGTAATCACAGTTTGCATTTTGTTTGCAATTTTTGTTTGGGAAGAATCATAAGACAGATCTTGGCTGTTTTTTTTTTTTTTTTTTGGGGGGGGGTTCCTGTGGATTTTTGCTAAGTGTGTCCTCCTTGTCCTCCTCACATCCAAATTTAAAAGATGGAATATTATTAGTATGGAATATTCATTAAAATGACTGAACGTCGCTCTTAACGTACTCCCTGTTTAACTGCAAGTCTAGTGTGTTATTCCAACGAACACAGGCCTGACTATAGACTGGTCTCTACTAATATCTATAGAAGGTTTCGTTTGTTTTGTTTTGTTTAGTTAAGCTTCCCTGCATAATATATTCCCCTGTCAAAACTGTATTTCTCCCCCATTTTTCTTAACAATTTGCAGTTCTGTAAGGTACGCTCGAAATCCAAAAGCTCATTTTAAAACACTCACACAGATTTGTGTAGTTGTTTTGTTTGTTGTTTGTTTGTTTGCTCACTTGTTGTTGTTGTTGTTGTTGTTACCACATTTCAGCCTGAAAGTCTTCACATATATATATACAGTATATATAGATAGATAGATAGATAGATAGATAGATAGATAGATAGATAGATAGATATAGATATATAGATAAATAATTTAATATATATTATATTTACTAGCTGATTCCCCAGTGGCTTCGCTCACTGAGTGCAAGGGGAAAAAAATAAAATGCAGTATTTTATAAAAAAAAAAATTAAGAATTTTATTTTTCAACAAACAGCGGTCGTGCGTCATTTCCGTTCCAAATGCGGAAAGAATTTTATATGTTTAGATCAAAGTTTTTTTTAAAAAAATTACTTACCAAATAGGTGTTTACTTCTTTTCAATATCAGTAAAATAACTCTCACACAAATAATACCGACGATATAAAAACGGCGTCCACAGGCAAAGGGATTAGTTAGAATGTAAGTGCTAGTGACGCTGTTTCCGCTCATACGCACGTATAATATGTTCTGTGGTCGTACGCCATTTCCGTTTCAAACGCGAGAAGAATTTTATCGATATAGATTATGCATTTTTTTTGGTTTGGTTTCAGTCAAACTGGCCACACACACACACACACACACACACACTATATATATA
>JAQMCW010000001.1:20142648-20157268 GCA_030068335.1 Chrysichthys cranchii
GCCTAGCTTAGGTATCTCAGCCTAGCTTAGCCTAGCTTATGTAACCAGGTTGAAATATGTTTATAATTTATTGTTTTCCTGTTTGTTTGAAACTTCAACATCTCCAATGTTCTTTTATTTGATTAATTAAAATATCTGTTGTCAAACCACAGTCCCATTTAAGCAAAAAGTGCAATTTGGAAGTGTCTGTATTCTGGGTACTGTCGCTTTAAGACTGCTGTCTTTATGCCGTTGTTATCGCACTACCTGAATGGGGAAGAGGTGAGCGTTTAATGCTGCTCGTGATGAGAGATTGTGTAGTCCTATTGTGTTGTTTTAGTTTTAAAGAACATGTAGTTAGGTTATCAGTTGAAGTTCAGTTGTTTTAATATTTGTTTTGTACAGTTTCGTGTCATGCCCCACGGTGCCCTGAGATCTTTATGTGCTCTGTTTTGCTAACAGGGCGCTGTTCGCAAAACAGTGCTGTGGAGCGAGTTAACAGTTAAGTGAGATTTCAGTTCAATCAAATTTCTGCCAAAAGAGAGCATTTGCCAGAGAGGCCCGCACCTGGTGGAGGCCGCCGCACTGTGTCTCTGAGCTCCGTCCCGCCACGACACCCCGCTACACAAATACTGAGCTATGGCTACAGACTGAAGCTTTTCCATTAATAATCACAAAAAAAACCCCGAGGTAATGCACTGTACAGTACACCGATACACAAGGTAACTCCGTAAGTTGTGGGAGAGAGTGAGGCATCGCATAATGCGAGTGATCCAGGCATCGTACATGCACTTCCGGGTGTCGTCTGAATGTCGGCATATGTTATACGCAGTTACGCTGGCCTGCCAGCCATTTTTTTTTTCTTCTAAATATTTTACAACTTTTAGTGGAACACAGTCATCATCGTAACTTCGAAAAATCATCGTAAGGTGGGCCATCGTAACTCGGGGAGCACCTGTACTTAAAAAGTATAATGTGACAATCATTAATAAATAATAATAATAAAATTGTTTTTTTTTTAAGTATCCATGAGAAATGACTTGGTGTAAGAGAAATAAAATGCTTTGGGCGTGGCGATGACTTTCCCACACCACGTCTGGTTTTATTCCAGACTTCAGACTTTACCCTACCGATGGTTAAGCTTTGCTTTAAAGTGGTTTCATGAAAACCTATGGAACTGTGGTTGATACAAAAACTTCCACAACCTGTGACTGCACTGAAACCACAAAGAGATCTTTCTCAAGTCTTTACAGGCTTCCTTTTCCACGTTTCATTTCACACCATGTAAGTGTTAGGTTTCGAACTGTACGTCTACTGTAATACAGTGACTACATGGTTATTATAATCAATCGAATGTAAAGAGTCAGACTAAATCCGTTTTGTTCACAGTTTTACCTAAAGACGATGGGAGAGTGATGATCAATAAGAAGAATAGTAAGCAATACTGAACAATGGCATCATGAATCCTCTTATAGGTTAAGCAAGGTTTTGCGTTATTTAATGATATATTTCTAGTTAGCTTAACATTTCCTTCTAACCCTACATTACAGTGTTTACCATACACATACATAATTGTGCCATTTTATCACGCCGTTGGCCATTTGTTCACATTTTTCCCCGAAGTTTTATTATATTTTGTGCCGCTTTACGAACCGCCCTAGAGCACTAGTACTTATACTATTACTATTTTTTTTTTACGTATTTGGTCTGTGTAGTATTTTTTATGTGTATTCCTTCAAGTATTTTTTATTTCAACAAAATGTATTAGTCTCTACTTTCACACAAGACACATAGATGTACACGTAGAAACACAGAACTATGAAAACGTCGTATACTACAAGATCCCAGGTAACATCATTACATTACAGTAACTTAAGTATGTTTATTTGGTTGCAGTGGCGTTGCATGATAACTTTACCATGGTGAAGAACCAAACAAGGTCATGAACACACATGTACACACACACACACACACACACACGCACATGCACATGCTTGCGTACTTTCCCTTTAACCACCAAGAAGGGGTATTTTATTCACCCAGGGTGATTCTCAATGGTGGGTACTACCTCTTAATCAGTGGGTTGGGGGGAAAAGTAGGGGCAAAGGGTTACGGCCTAGAAAAGGAGGAAACCGATCAATTCAACGCTGATGAAATTCTTAAATCTTTCATTCTTTTTGGATAATTATAAAGAAATTAGTTCCTGCTATCACTTGCATTAAAGCATCTAGAAGCAAGAAATCACCTGGAAACTAGATGGTTGAAGAGTTCCAGAAACAGAAACATTATGCTTTTGGAAGCCTGCCTTATGGTTTGACATCTCGTGCATTCTGAGATGCTTTTCTGCTCACCCCAGAGCTGTAAACAGTGGCTATTTTGAGTTACCAGGAACCACGCTGGTCTTTTCATTGGATGTCGTTGGATTTATCCGTTTCAGTCACCAGGTCATCCAGCACTAACACCCATTTCATGGACAACATCTCCACATGAGTGACTTGTTACTTTGTAAATCTTCAAGACTCCAAAAAAGACTCCAAACAACTCAAACATCAATTTAGTGACTAACTTCTCACCCAAGTCTGACAAGTTCCTATTCGTCGTAAACTCTTCAGCCAACTCATCTCAAGATGAATCTTCTGCCACTCAGTTGGCCTTCACACTTGTGGTTAGGAAAAGAGAACAACACACCATGACCTAGAAAGCCAGGAAACCCAAGGTATCTTGAAGGCGCTGATATCAGACAGTTTTGGGTGAACGTACACCCACGGATGCTAAAGAGATGAGATTGATAATTTTGCAGGGGGTGCTGGAGATGCAGCAGCGGGGAGGGCATTTGTTTCTTACATGTTCCTGCGAGTTTAAACTGGCAGCTCATCCTGAGACGTTCATACCACTTGAGATACCCTGAGCTGGCAGGATGAAGATCGTGCTCAAATTCCACTTCACTGCAGCGGCCCTGCTTCTGATCCTATTAGTTGATGAGCCTCTGAAACAAGGTACGCACCATGCATTTTACTCCAATGCATCTTTAAAACATTTGAGGCTTTGCTTGTTTGGGGGATATCTAAAAGTCCTTAAGGTTGAGTGAATATTTTAAGGACAATTGGTGTTCTCCTGTAGGTGCTGAAGCCCTTCCAGTGACTTGTTGTCTGAAAACTTGTGATATCAAAGTAAAGAGAGATTGTCTCAAAGCCTACAGCTTGCAAGACAAACCCTTATGTCCCGTGAAGGCTGTGAGGTAAGACAAATTATGCTTGGGTTTTTTTTTTTGTCCCTCTACTGCTTTGGCATTTCACATATACTGGATCACATTATTCTTTACGACAGGGTTGAATTGTACTTGTGGTTTCTAATGCACTTCACTTCCACAAATGACATTTTTCTTTTTCTTTTCTTTTTTTTTTTTTTTTTAGATTTGTCACAAAGACAGGCATCACGCTCTGCTTGGACCCGTCCTCGCCTTGGGCCATTAATACCATGGCCTTTCTGGACACGCTCAAAGGGAATAGCACTGACCATCAATAACATTTCTGCTCATATTTAATCCAGATGATGACTCTAGTCTATTGGACTTTGTATTCCAGCCTTTAAAAACGTAACGGTCACTTTTGATTTGTTTTTTTTTTTTTGGATTTTGGAAAAAGGAAAAAAAAAAAGCATTATAGTCATGTATAGATTCTGTACTCTTTTATCCTCAGACTTTTTTATTTTCTTCTTAAAACCTACGTTATCAATACAATTCTTGGTGGTGGATATATTTGAAAATAATTGAAAATTATATATATATATATTTGTGTGTATTTTCAGAAAAGATAATAATAAAGCTATAATTTTTTTTTATCTTCTTGCTTTTCCTTTTCTGAGCAGGAAATGTAATGTCATCTCAAGCCATCAAACCTATATACATTTGTGATCAGAAGTTTACATACAGTCAACATACACATGCTGGTCATAGCAATGTTTGGGCTTTCAGTGATTTCTTTGAACGATTCTTTTTCTGGGGAACAATTACGATTGTAAAACTCACAGGATATCTTTAATGGAAGCAATCAACAAGCTCCCGGCAGAATTCTGGTTCGACATTTGTCCACTCCTTCTGGCAGAACTGGTAGAGTTCAGATCAATTTGTGGGTTTCATGGCGCACACTCTTCTTTTAAGCACAGTCCACGTATTTTCTATATGGCTTCGGGTTAACCCTAACCCTATGTTAGCCACTTTGTCCATTCCACACCCAGCTTGCATGTGTGTTTGGTGTCATTGTCATAGATTCAACCATCTAGCTGATAGTTTGAGGTTCTGCTGAAGAATTCAGGGGTTCTTCATTATTCCATCCACTTTGTGCAATTCACCAGTTCCGCCGGCCACAAAGCAGCCCTACTACCACCATCTATACCAGTTGGTAGAGTGTTCCTTTATGACTCCTTTATGGTTTTTGTGGTCAAACAACTTCATGTTCATCTCATGTGACCATAAAACTTTCCTCCAGAAGGCTTTTTCTTTATCCATGTTGTCAGCTGCAAATTTTACATAAGGTTGAAGGTGTCCATTTTGGAGCAGGGGCATCTCAGTCCATGGTGATATAAATCTCGCTCGACTGTAGACATCAGCTTCCAGTTCATGGTAGGCCTGTGCCTTGATTGTTACTAGGTTTTTCATGACCATCCGAACCCTCCTCTCAACTTGGGTCTTCTTCAAGACCTTGGCAAAGCTCCTGCACCTCACTTTTTTTTTTTATGTTGTGTACAGAATAACTCCAGTTGTAGCTAAGCTTAATCAATAACAGGAAGCTAAGAAGCCTTGGAAAGTTTTTGGATCTTACAGCACTGCGGAATTAATAATCCAAGTGTGTGAATGGGTTTTTTTTTGTTTGTTTGTTTGGGTGGTTTTTTTGTTTTTTTGATGGTATATATATAATTTTGGTAAAATAAAAACTGGTAAAGCATTGTAATAAATGATAGAAAATCTATATATAGTACTTTAGAAATATTTTGACAAAATGAATAGTGTACATCATTACAACTGCTTCATGCTATAATAGGAACAGGGAGATAAAGTACGCTAGGAAAATAAAACCAAAGAAACTTTGCCAAGCAAGTTGAATACACCCAAAATTGCAGTTTTTCTGTTTTGTTTTGTTTTGTTTTGTTTTGTTTTGTTTTGTTTTTTAAATGCCACCCTGGTTTTTCTCTGTTTATAATTTTTTTGGAAAGTCTATGAAACAAATTGGTTCCTCTTATTCCTCTTGTTCCTCATTACATTCGAACAACTAGAAATATTTATTCCATCACCTTACTTCCTTCCTTGAAATTAAAAATGGGCAGAAAATAAAACGCAGCTTTTCACGCTTCCCAGGAATCGGGAAGTGACTTGATCCCCTTCCGGGACCAAAGTAGAGAAATTTCTCCACTTATCTCAAAACAGAAGCCACGATTATTAAAAAAAAAAAAAAAAAAAAAAAAAAAGCAAGCAATAAATAAATCATTTCGAAATATTTCAATGATTTATTTACTTGCAAATTTTCCTGACAATTAAAATAACCATTTTTCTTGTTAACAATCATTAACTGCAAACAAGTAA
Source organism: Chrysichthys cranchii (assembly GCA_030068335.1). Taxonomy (NCBI): domain Eukaryota; kingdom Metazoa; phylum Chordata; class Actinopteri; order Siluriformes; family Claroteidae; genus Chrysichthys; species Chrysichthys cranchii. Next base: position 20,148,206 of record JAQMCW010000001.1, read on the forward strand.
ACAAGAAAACAAAAAGCCTTGTGGTTAAAAGAAGAAAACAAAATAAAAAAAGCAAATAGTTCAGTGCATCACACAGGTTGCACAACCCTTTTCTCCTGTATTGTCATTTTCTCCAGTAAGAGGTAACTGTCCTATTTTCTCTTATGTGGTTACAGAAACATGACCGGTACATTCCGTTGTGCAGTGCTTCTCTTGTAATGTGTGCAAAAGGTGATTGAGTTCGTTTTCTTTACAAATGAAATGAAATAGATTCCTGTGCATGATCTCCTTATTGAAAGGTATCAATCAGGAGAAGGGTACAAAAGAACTTCCAAAAACATTAGATGTACCATGGAACGCCACGACGAACATTATCAACAAGTGGATATTATCAATTATCCATTATCAATATGGAGCACCATACTGACCAAGAACTGAACATGTCCTTCAAAATGACCAAAAGGACAAGATGAAAACATATCAGGATGGCAGTCAAGAGACCTACGGCAACATTAAATACCAAAAAAAAAACAAAAAAACATCCAGGCCTGAATTAATCACCCCAAACCATGTGGAAAATGTGTCGTGAAATTTTTAGGGTGTGATTTTAAAAGTTATGTCTGGTGCAAAAGCTAGACAGCTCATCACACAAGGACCATTATAGCCTCAGTGAAGCATGGTGGTGGGAGCATCATGCCATGGGGCTGTTTCTCTTCTGGATGGCTCCGAATCCCAATCTACAGTATTTTGCCAGCAAATCCAAGTCAGTAAATCAATGGGTTGAGAAGAAGATGATCAACATTTTGGAATGGCTCAGTCAGAGCCCAGATCTAAATCCTATTAACCCTTAAAAACCTTTAGAACCCCTGGAAAAGGGGTTGTTCACTGTTCAACAAAACCTTCTTTTTTTTTTTTTTGAGAGGTCTGGGGGAAAAAAAATAGCCAAATCAAGATGTGCAGATTTGGTATCTTCTTACCTCAAAGACTGAGTGCTGGATTAAAAGCAAAAGGTGCTTTAAACCTTTATAGGACAGAGAACCATGGTCGGTAACTTCAACAGATATCCAAAATGGCCTCCCTGTGCCTCTCTGTGAGGTCGTAGAGCCATGTGGATTTCTCCCTTCTTCAGTAAATACATAAATTTTACATTTACATGTAGTTCAACTAGTGCCCATAAAGGACTAATAAAATATTAGTTAAAGGATGCGCAAACTTGTGCAAACAGCTTAAAGTCAATTTATTTAATCACAAACGGCTGCAATTTTAACGAGGTACGACTGCATGTTAGGGCCATTCTAGCGTTTGCAGTCTTTGTAGCTGAAGTGGTTCCTTGTCATATATTTGTTACTTTTTTTTTTTTTCTCAAAAATGTATGACTTTACAATCTCAGAGAATAACCGTGGGGGATTTTTTTTTTGTTTTGTTTTGGGTTTTTTTTGTAAATATATGGCTTAAATCTCAGACATTCTTAATTTTTGCTGGGACAATTACCCCTATTCCACCTGCTCTGTAATTTTTATTTTTTTATTTTTTTTTTACGTACAGTGTTCCTGATAAGGTACAACCTCTGGATACGAACACTTCCGAACACGTACAAATTGTTCCCGACCAAAAAATTCGCCAAAATTTTGCACCTAGGCATGACCACGTAATCGAGTGCCGAACAAACACAGCCCCGGCCATTTTCCCCTTCCGCTTCGTACGCGCCAATGTTTTCCTGTTTCCTGTTTGCATGTTGCGCAATTGCGTATTGCGTACCTAACAAACACGCGCGTGTCCCTTTAATCGGTCTCGCTCAGACGTGCGTTCATTAGCTGTACAGTAACCTCCTCCCCGCCCATCTTCCTCCTCACTTCCTTAACGCCAGAAGTCGACTCATGCGAGGTTCGTTTTCTTGGTTGTTTCCAGTAAGTTTCTGTATCATTAAGGATTTTTCAAATTCTGATTTTTTTTTCTCCTGTGCTTAAAACTCATTAAAAAATGTTTACAGCTAATGGTTTGTAGAGGTCTAATACAGACTCGTGCAATGTTAATTTCCGCCGTTGTTCAAGGTTTCTCAGTTTTATTCAAGGTTTTTACTTTTAGTTTACTATTACACTGCATTCGAGGTTATAATTAATGATTTTTGTGCTTGAAAAATAAATAAACAATATTTACATACAGTTCATAGGGTCCGGAACGAACTGAACATATATACGTACAATCCAATGGGGAAATTAGGTTCGGGTCACGACCAGAGGTTTGGAACGAATTATAGTCGTGACGAGAGGTACCACTTGTACTGAGTATCTAGATGTTTTATATCCACCGTACATCTGTGATGCCCTTCAGTATACAGACCTGTGTGCATCTATCTTACCACATTAAAGAAGTACATCTTGTATGGCTTAAAGCAGGGTACTTTCCTCTTGATTCTGTTCAAGAGAATTTTATCAGCCTTATCTCTTTTGCTTTGCAACTCTAGCTGACTTCCTCATTATTTTATCAGTTTGTGGTTCTTTTATATTTTCCTTTTATGATCTTACCCAATCCTCTAATCAAAATTAGTCACTAAACTGAAGTTTAGTCAAATAAGAGAAGTATTTAGCTCCTAGGCAAATCCTTGGACCATCCCAGGATCACCATCAAATATGGTGAAATCTTGTTTATTCGCCCGTCCACCAGTGAAACAGTTCATGGTGTCTTTAGAAACAACTGCATATTTGAGAATAAATTGTATTTTCGTGTCATAAATTGTGACCTGTATCTTCAAAATCAATCCAATGCCTGTATGTGTCAGCATGATCATCATGATAGGAGTACAATCAAATATAAGGAATCTATAAAGGAATCTATTATTGTCATAAATTGTCATGAGAAGGATCCAAGTAAAGTTAACCTGACTTATTTATTCTTGGAAGTGATTTTAAATTTCAGGGTTTTTTTTTTTTTTTTAATTATTTTTATTTTTTAAATTAAAATATATCACCTGGGCTTTTCCCAGTCTTCAACTGTCCAGTTTCAGGACCAGCTGTAGCCTCAGGTTCCCGTTCTTGGCTTGGCTGATGTGGTCTTCTGCTGTCGTACATCACCCACCTCAAGGACGTGACGTGTTTTGCATTGTGAGATGCTTTTCTGCTAACCACAGATGTAAAGAGAGATTATTTCCGTTGATTTCTAGCCTTCCTGTCTCGTTTTTCTTTTTGATCACCAAGGTGTTTCTGCCTGCAGAAACTGACGCTCGCTGGATGTTATGCGTGTCTTCCCAACACAAATCCTTGGAGATCAACACTTTCTGAAGTCCATCTAACGTCGAATACCATGTCACAGTCTAAGTCACTAAGAACACATTTTCTGGATTGCCGCCACTTGATTGGATAATTGCTTGATTGGTTAATCGCATGAACGAGCTGGTGCACAAGTCTTCCTTCCAAAAAGTAGCCAGAGGCTATAAATCTTTTTGCATTTATATGACATTTAATTTTATTATAGTAATGTTTATTGTTTGATATGTATTACAATGTCGTTGTAATAACATCATCTATATTTTATTGTTTGCACTTTATTGCACTTTGAGGTTTACAGAAATCCGACTTTAGATCCCTACTGAGCAGGCCAGATGTGAAAGTTGCGAGGAAAACTCCCTGAGATGACATTCCCTGAAAGGACGAAACCTTGAGAGGAATCAGAATTGCTTTATAGAAGTGTAGAAGAGGAAAGACCAACAGTGCAAAGTGTGTTGACGGGGCATAGAAGGTTTTGCGTGATCATATTATGTATAAGAGTCCTGGGTTTGGGATGAGATCGTTTTAAGGATCACAGCAGCACTCGGTAGGCAGTCTACGGTATTGAAGTGAGACTAGATCTTGCAGCAGGAAGACAAGATGGTTTGGGGAAAGTCAAAGAATAAAAGGAGGCAAACACACATTGATTGGAGCTAAGATTTGCCTCACACAGATTTCCACCCAACCATCCCCTTGAACTTGTTCACATTTTTTAGTGTTACAGCCAGGAACTGAAATGAACTTAAGTGGGATTACGTGTCATGAATCTTTTTCTGACACACAAAACTGTGCCTAATATGTAAGACATGGTCCACTAAAAGCCAGTGAAGCAACCAAGAGGCCAAGGGATACTCTCCAGCTTAGATGGGTGAAGCAGTTCACGGGACGACCATAGCCCAGACACTCCAAAAAGCTGGGCTGCAAACCATATGAAATCCTATTTACAATTTTAGAGCCCAAGCAAATACGTGGGAAAATAGTTCTCTGATGTGATGAGACCAATGTTGAATCTTTGGGTGCTTGCACAAAGGCAAAAAGCCTTCTCATCTCTCTGAGAACACCAGCTACACAGTGAAGCATGGTGGTGGTAGAGCTATTCTGCAGGAATGATTTTCATAGCCAGTGAAACTGGTCTGGGATGAGGACAAGTTTAATAGTGCAAAACATAGGGTAGTCCTAGAAAACTGATTTCAGTCTCAATCAAGAGACTGAGACTTGGGCAGAGGTTCATGTTCCAACAGGACAACAACTGGCCAAACCACTGGAGTGGTTCAAAACCAAAACCACTGAATGTACTTGAGTGATTGAGTAAACTTTGCGAATCTCACTTTAAGAAGCTGTTTCAAGAAGAACATTGCACCAGGTGTTTCAATTCAATCTTTGCACAAAGGCAGAAACCCAACATTCCTCATCACTCTGAGAACACCGGCCACACAGTGAAGCATGGTGCTGGTAGAATCATGCTGCAGGAATGTTTTTCATTGCTGGAGAAACTGGTGTGTGTTGAGTGAAACACAGGGTAAGCCTTTAAAACGGATTTTGGTCCAATGAAATGATTTCAGAAAACTGATTTCAGTCTCCATCAAGAGACCGAGACTTGGGCGGAGATTCCTCTTCCAACAGGACAACAACTGGCCAGTGGTTTAAAACCAAAAACAGTGAATCAACTTGAACAGCGTCGTCAACTTTGAGAGTCTCACGTTGATTATCTGTTTCAAGAAGAACTGTTCACCAATGGTTTCTGACATAAGTTGGGCGATTTTGTCAAAAAGCATGGGCACAAACATCAGCGTCCAGGTGCGCTAATCCTGTAGCGAGTACTTATGTAACTGAATTAACACCTTGACCTATGATTCCAGACCTTTTGCGACTCATTTATAGCATTAGATGAACTTTTTTGAACTAAACTACGGAGACTGTCGATGGGGTCAGGATGAAAGGATGATGTTCGCAGGGGGCAGGATCTTCTTCAAAGCTACGTTTGCGTCCACTTGCGGTTGAGTCTCATATTTTCCTTTCGTCATGTGTCATTTGATGGAAAGATGTAGGCTAATGGAGGTCCCTCCCCCAACAATAAGACCCTGTGCAGTGAGAGGCACACATCACAGATGACAGCAAAGATGCACTTCACGCTCTTTTTCTTCTTCTGCACCGCTGCTGTGTTCTCCAGCATCTTTGCGAGTAAGTTTTATTTGTGTCAGTGCAGACTTTTGATGTACTCTGTGGGGTGGCCTAGATTTGTAAGGTCAAATTGTTATATGTAGCTTCTGTGGGTTTGAAACTGAGAAACTCTGCTCTTCTTTTCATTTGCACCACTGTGTGTGGTCTTCAGTATCTGCAAGATTTTTGGAGAAAATTTGAAAAATATGGATTCCTGTTCACCAGCACTTTCCATCCACAGGAAATGGATCTCCAGGAAATTGTTGTAACAGAACAAGTTCTAAAAAAGTCCATTTATCAAGCATTGTGAGCTACTGGCGACAGGATAGAGGACTTTGTCCAGTCACAGTAATTGTGTAAGTGACCCAATATCTTATATGCACCAAAGAAATACCACTTTTATTGTTTATTTAGGCATGATGGGAAGGCAAGTGTGACGTGTCTTTAGTCCAATGTGTATTTATTGGTATTAGTAATTATTATATTATATAGGAGTGGAATCATGGTACAGCACGTAGTGCTCCCACCTCTCAGTTCCAGGGTCTCGGATTCCATCGTGAGCTCAGTTCAAAGGCAATGTTGAGTTTCGCATGTTCTCCTGTGTCCACGTGGAAATCCTCAAGGTTCTCCAGGTTCCTCTGACATCCCAAAAATATGACATTTGGCAAACTGGTGATTCAGAATTGCCCCTACTTGTGAATGAATGCGCGGATGTGTGTATGATGCCCTGTGATGGACTGGCTTTCCTTCCTAGGTGCCTCAATCTTACTGTTCTGGGTTCCTGTTATTATAGGCATCTCACTGCATCTATAATGTGCATTACACTCCAAGACAACTTATTAAAACGTGGGGTTTTGTATAAATTGGTAAAGAGAGGAAATGATTCCACACTTGGAGCAGAGCTGGGTGAAGTCTGCAGAGTCAGGTGCTGTTCATAAAGTGTGCTTGGACCCCACAGGTCGCTATATTTGTTGTCGCCTTTATTATTATTATTATTATTATTATTATTATTATTATTATTATTATTATTACATTAACCACAAAATCATCCGTTTATTTGTTAATTTATTCATTTCATTTCCTTTTATTCTATTTTATTCGACTGAATGCCCCAAGGTGCTTGAACCCCACAGGTCACTGCTTGCTACTACTACTACTACTACTACTACTACTTATTTGTAGTAGTAGTAGTAGTAGTAGTAGTAGTTAGACCAGTAGTTTTGGCTATTTATGATTTTTTTTTGTGGGAGATGATGATTGTTGGGTGAGTTGAGAGGATATTTAAACCCCAGAAGTCAGTGTTTGTGACTACGTTGTTGTTGTTGTTGTTGTTGTTGTTGTTGTTGTTGTTGTTGTTGTTGTTGTTTATTCTAGTAGTAGTAATAGTAAGGGGACTGGGGGCTATTGTGAAGAGTGCTTGGACTCCACAGGGCACTGCTGATTACTACTACTACTATTATTATTATTATTAGTAGTAGTAGTAGTAGTAGTAGTAGTAGTAGTAGTAGTAGTAGTAGTAGTAGAAATAGTAATAGTAGTAGTAGTAGTAGTAGTAGTAGGCTTAAGGCTATTTTTTTGTGAATTTTTTTTGGGGGGGTTGATGGGTATTGGGTGACTAGCGGATGCCTGAAATAGGGTGACCACATCTTGGTCCTTGAAAAACAAAGACCCTGGGGGCAGGATGGTAGCATGGAGCAGACGGACACCCGCAAAATGAACGGCGATTGTGGAAAGCAAAAGCCAAATCCCGGACATTGATTACATTAATTTAAAAATCCTGCCCTGGATGCATATATTTAGATCTCAAAAAATGAGAATGATTGCCCTACTTGAACCCCAGAACCCCAGAAGTCGCAGTTTGTGACTACATTATTATTGTTATTATTATTATTATTATTATTAGTAGTAGTAGTAGTAGTAGTAGTAGTAATATAGGTATATGTATTCCGTGATTGTAATCAAATTTATAAATATCAAAATGTCTTCATTTAGCATGGGTGAAATAACTCAACTGATTATTCCTCTGCATCAGCTGGTAGTTGTTAGAAGGAGCAGTACACGCTTAGTTCAAATGTGGCCACTAAATGTCAGCTTTATCCCCCCCCTTTCCTTTACACAGGTTCCCCCTTGAAAATGGGAAAGTCCTCTGCTCTGATCCTGACTTACCCTGGACCAAAAGGGCCATGCGGAAGGTTGACGAGGAAGCGGAACGGAAGCGAAACCACAGACCAGATTCTCCACAGGAGGGCACAGGGGGCTTCCAGAAAACGACCATGTTGCCTTTGACCAGTAGATGGCCTCAAGTGCCAACAAGTGTAGCCATTTTGATGAAGAAGCCCAGAGCAGACTCGGCACCTAAGCCACAGCGTGGTCCTAGGAGGCGAATTAAGATAATAAAGACAAAAAGGAAGGACAGGAACAAAGGTGGGAAGAGAAAAAGAACGAACAACAAGTAACCAGCGCCCAATCAGGCTTCTGCTTTTACTACGTCTTCTTAAAAAACAAGTGCTTGTAAGCATGTTTTGACCCATCAAGCCTTTCTACCTTTTCAGAGCAACTTGTATAACTAAATTTGAAGCTTGTGAAAGTTTGTAAGAAACAAAGCAAACAGAATAAAGCAATATTGTACTGCTATACTGTGTCTACTTATCCTACTTTGTGTCCATGCTATATACTACACAGGTGACATGGTGGCTATTTATTTAATACGATGTGGCCGAGGATCAGTACACCTACGCCGAGAGTTACTATTTCGAGGCCGCAACAGAGCGTGGCTAAGAATTATGATGTTGTGGCCACGAGATACAAAAGACAATATTTCCTCCCTATGAGGTGCGACCTGGTAAGAACGTCAGTTACATAACGCTTAGGGTTACGTCCATGTCACAAGCATCAGTGACTCAGGCATGGCTTTATGTGTCATTTCAAGACTGACGTGAAGTGTAATACTATTGTACGTCTCTATTGTCAGATTTCTGTAGCCACAGTGACCTAAGTCGATCGTTTCCATGAGTAAAAATAGCCACCAAGTCATATCAAAGGTCCTCAGCTGTACTCCTATCTCAGATGAGAAGCTTTTTGCAGATGTCAGTTACAACACTCAGAATTTAGGCTTGAATACTGACCTAATAAACTTCTATACAAAAGTATATCTCGCTATTTGTACAGTGTTTTGTTTTGGGGTTGTTGTTTTTTTTTGGCCAAGGTGGCATCATTAACATTATTTTCTTTGAATGATCTCAGGGTGTATTTGGAGGTATAATTATTTAAAAAAAAAAAAAAAAAAAGGAGTATATGAATATGACCTTTTGTCTATATGTAGATAACTGTGCAGGCAACAAGTGGCAAACCTGTTTTTATTTTTTTTATTTTTTAATATAACAGTAAAGGAAACCTATTTACGATGTACATACAGTATACTAGACTCCTCGGTGTGGCTATTTCTTAGTTATTTCACAACTGCACTCTGGCACCATTTCCACATCACCATCCACTTATTTTTAAAGTGCCATTTGTGTCCCACGTTTACCAAGAAAGTCAATATAAAAGTCATTTACGTACAGTGGGGCAAAAACGTTTTTAGTCAGTGTGTGAAAACCTTGTGAAGACTTACAGAAAACGTTTGACCTCTGTCATTGCCAACAAAGGGTATATAACAAAG
>JAQMCW010000001.1:20227091-20239673 GCA_030068335.1 Chrysichthys cranchii
CCTTCTTGCTGTGAGGCGACAGTGCTAAGCACCACACCACCCTTTACTATATTATACTCTACTACGTATATTGAAGAAAATACAATGAGCCTAAGTTAGTACCTATTACGTATTATCACTTGTATCATCTATAGCAGTTCACAGTTATTATGTCATCACTAGCTTTTTCTTTCCCGGTTGATGTTAATAAGGCAAGAGAACCCCTCCCCCCAAAAAAATAATCATTTCCGTACCCTGAAACCTGTGTCATAAACATACATCTGACACTGATAATGTAAGAGAAAGCTCATCAACGCCATCTGAGTGACTCATCGATTAATCATGAATTAATGTTAATAGTAATGTTAATCTTAATAAGATGCAGTACAGAATTGTACATGTTTGATTTATACCTTACAAATAAGCAAGCTAAAAAGGACTCGCGAATAAGTTGTTTGCTGAGGAATGCGCTCCGACTGAATTAAATAGTGATTCTCTGAATACTGAGCTCTTACTGAAGTCTCTAAAAATGTTAGTATTGATCGGAGGTGATTGCCTATCACACTGAGTGCTCTATTTAGGGATTGACTGGGGCCGGACCTAATCAGACCCAAAATGCATGCGCACACACACACACACACACACACACACACACACACACACACACACACAGTTTAACTACCTGGCTTGGGCTCATCACCATATAAATAACGGGAAACCTTTAAAAGTTCAAGCTGGGCTTTTCTGATCAAGATATAACTGATTTTTAAAAATCACCCACACACACATACACACACACACACACACACACACACATGCCTTGCGTGCTTCTGATTCATAGCTGACTTCTCAGTGGTGAAGACAGAGAAAGGGCATTTATTGGCCAGGTGCCAGCCAAACAAGGCGCTTCGCAGCTTTCACGCACGCGCCGATGTGCCACCGTGAATTCCTCCTTCCTGCTCCCTTTTCCAGCTTCAGGCGAATTAAAAGCCGGACAAGAAGAGCAAGGGGGATAGGGGTGGGGGTGTCAAAGAGCCTTCAGACAGCGAGGACAGTGTGTGTGTGTGTGTGTGTGTGTGTGTGTGTGTGTGTGTGTTCTTTGAGAAGATGAAAGAGAACGCTTGAGAGACGGAAAAGGAGTGAAGGAGAGGTGAAGTGCGAGACAGAAAGAGAACGAGACAGAGCGGAGAGCTAAAAGGCCAAGACACTCCGGGAGTCAGATGAGGCGCTGAATGAGAAAGAGACAGAGAGAAGATACGTTTGATTCACACTGCCATCACCTCTTTCATCCAACACTCTATTCAACATCCGTCATCATTCCATTGTTCATTCCAACATCCATTTCTACTTTTCTTCTCCTTGCTCTTTACGGATTCTCAATAACATGACAAGGTCTATTTATTTTGGGGTTTTTTTTTTTTTGGCTTATTAAATAGAAAAGCACTGAGAACTAGTGCAGGATAACAGCACGCCTCATCATATTTTATCCTTAAGCAATGTTTGCACATTTTATCTTTAATTTGCCATCATTAACAACAAATCAGGGGGTTCCCCAAAGGTTCTTTAGATGTTTAAGTGTTCCTGGCTTCCTGAATGTGTTTGAAACTTTCTTTGTTAGGGAACCCCCTTATAGGTTTTTCAGGGATGTGGTACCCTTAAAGTGCTAGATAAAGCCAAACATCCATCCAGCCATCCATTTTCTATGCCACTTATCTATTGTGGGTCGCAGACAAGCTTGAAGCAATCCCAGCTGACTTTGGGCGAGAGGCAGGGTACACCCCAGGAAGGTCGTCAATCTATTGCAAGGCTTAGCCGAAAACCTAAATGTGACTCCAAAGCAAAAACAAATATTTTTCTAGCTAGGTTTGCTGGTTAAATGACACTGGGGACAGTGCTAGCTCAGGGGATAAAATGTTGGACTACTGGTTGGCAGGTTATGAGTTCAAATCCCAATGCCACTAAGCTGTGACTGCTGGGCCCTTGAGCAAGCTCTGTAAGCCTCAACTGTATGAACTCAAGTGTATAAACGAGATAAATGTAAGTAGTTCTGGATAAGAGCATCGGCCAAATGACACAAATGTAATGTAAAATAATTTGGGGTTCTACTTAGAACCTTGTATGTAGATCATAACAGTTCCTTTAAGAGGAAAACCAAAGAACTTCATGTCAAAAAGCCTGTAAGGGGAGGGGGGGTTGAGGACTCTCAGGAACAGCTGCAAAAATAGCAAGAATTACACGTGTTCTTTCCAAGCTGTCAGATAACATCCAAAGCAAATAATTTTGCAATGAAGGCCTTCGTTTTGCTAGTGATGGAATCGTTTGACTTTTTTTTTGCAGATATTTCATGGCACTTCACACTAAAGGCAGATATTAATCATTTGCAAACACGATTTTGAAACGTCACGACAAATAGGAGGAATGTAGCCTTAGTTTCCATCCAGGAAAATATATGCAACGAGAATACAGAGGCTAAAGAGATACGTGTCATATTTCATAAACCAGCCGTGGTTAGTTTCTCTTGGGCAATTTGTACTATAATGAAGCTTTTCAGTCACTTTCAGGGTATTTTATAAACTCCATTAAATTCATTGAAAAAGTTTCATCAAGCCAAGCTTTTTTGTTTGGGCTCTGAGTGAACCTTGAAATTTGCATATAGAACACTATAAAAACGCTTTCTATTTCCAAACAGGTACCAGGTAGATCTGTTAAAAATTCCAAGGAACTCTTATAAAGAACCCTGTTTCTATTACTGTTGAAAGTAAAGAGAATTCATGAGAAATCACAACGCAGGAGCTTTGCCAGAAATTTCCTGCAAGTGCAAGTCTTTAGAAGGAGAAATGCCTTATAGCCCTTCTAAGTTGACTCGCTTTAGCATACTGCCGCTATGACCTCAAGTTCCATTCTGGTAGATCGCCTAATCAAGCGCTTTGTAGTCAGAAGCATATCCTGCTGTACGCAGGGTCTACGAATACCATCAAGCTAAAATGCCCTTTGAGAGGTGTTAGTACAAGATTTGGTACAGACTCAAAAAAGTCAAGGTTAGTGCTCATAATCAAGTGCTTGATGAACAGATACATATTCATTCTCTGTTGGATGCTCTTCAGACTGTCAAGGGAAGTGTATTATTGTCAAAACAGAGATCGATGAAGATCTTCCTTGCACCTTGAGGGATGGGGGGTCAAGTCAGGTTCTACTATAGGGTCTAAGGGAATGTGGAGCAGTGCAGGGTTTGAGGAATGCCTTTAGGTGGGTGGTATGCCTGTTTACGGCTTTCTAAGCAAGTAAATACCTAAGTGATTTAAATCAAGTCCGGAATCAAGTGGAGGGGACATGGGTACCCTTGCCAAAAATAGCTGCTGAAAAATTGTGACTCTCTAGTATTTATTTTTATGGTTGTGAGAATTGGAAGGTGGCCAGATTCTTGAGAAAAATGGGGGTACTGACTTTTCCTAGGTTGGGGGTGTTAGATGGAGCTATTGAGCTAATCTCCATATGGCACTACATCTACAGAAGTGGGGTTGAAATTTCAAGATGGCCAGACAAGTGGACTGTAAGTGTGCCAATCCTCACTAACAAGCCCCTCTCCCAGCTCAATCACCTCCCAGTTCGAGAAGCATACTATGTTGTGAGAATTCACAGCTTTGATGTACTAGTCTAGCACACAGGACGTTCATACTGGCATGCTGCACCGCATTCAAACATTACATTTTTTTTTACCAGTATCCGAGCTACCAGATGGTGAGCACACATCAGACTGATTCTTTCCTTTCTTTCTCCAGTTCTGTTTCCCTGAGAAGCAATTAAAATCTGCCAGTTGAATGCTAACGATGTGGGAGAGTGTGTCTAACTCCCGTGAGCCTACCCAGTAGGCCTGGCAAAATGTTAGTGCTATTTCCATACTCCCTACTTCCCCATATCCAGGCTACCCCCTTTTGAATTTGACAAATTCGTTTACTGTCTTATGTGCTGCTGGAGATCTACAGCTTTGTAGTGCACATTCCAACTATTAGACATGGAGCTGATCTCGACGGGGCACTGCATTTACCAAAGCAGGGCTGAACTAGGACAGGGGGATCCAACTAAAATTTGGACAGGTCCAACGTGAAATTCCTTGCTTATAAAGGTCTCGGTAACTTTCTGAACTAATGTCTTTCGTCCCATAGGTAGTCTGTGGTCTGATTAGCTGCCTTCTGCTAAATAATTCATATAAATACTTGTGATTTGATAAACTAGGGTTGCATCCTCTCTTTCCTGGACACGTCCTCTTTTTCAGACCTAAAAATGCGTCCAAGGTGGAATTCGGATTTTGCTTTCTACACGTCATACATCTTTCAAATGTCGATCTTTCCCATGCTGTCCTCTTGCCCCCACTGTCCTCTTTTTCAAGGGCTGAAATGTGGTCACCCTAGATCAGTGGTTCTTAAACTTTTTTGGCCACGACCCAAATTCAGGTCCGGTGGGTATGTCGCGACCCAACAATTTTTGGTTCGCGAACCATACTTTAAGAACCACTGCCCAAGATAAACCACAAAGGCAAAGCTAGTTCATGTTTGTTTACTTACTCTACTACAGTAAGTACTCCGTTCAGTCTGCTGAAATACGTGGTCATTTCTGCCAGTTGATGAACATTTAGATAGAGCTTCACAGAATAGTCCTAGCCTAAGTCACGCTGAGTGCTGATTTAAGCTAGCTTTTTGGACACATAGGCTGTATTATCTTCACTGGTTTACCTTAGCATACTACAGTTCATGTCGAAATGATGTCTGGTTGGCTTTCGACAAACAACTTCGCATAAATTCATGCCATAAAAGCTAACTGATGTTGTCCAGAAGTTTTAATGGTCAGGCTGTACACATGACAGTTGGGTGAGCTCTGCAGGAGAATATGCACAGAATCCGATAAAGCCTGCAAAATCTCAAAAAATCAGAGAGTTTGTGAGAAGAATGGTGTGTCTCTTGGGATGCCTGGTATAGCTCAACACGTCTTCATAATGAAGAGCGAAGTCCTCTGGAAGACCTTAAAGTCTGTATTATCTAAAAGCAAGAAAATATTCCTTGTTGGTGTGGTGCTGTTAAAGTGGAGCATCTGGTCCATGCCTTGGGTTAGACCTGATATTTAAATGATGATGAAGCTGTATGTAAAACAGATGCACATTCGTATGGTAATTATCCCGAGAACCTGAGGAAAACAAAACATTAAAGTGTTGGACGGCTTTCATACCACTAACATTATACATATTTGCCTCGATTAGATTGCCTCTCCTCCAAATTTCTTGCAAATAACCAATCTGGCTTTAGGAATTTCCGAAATTGGCATGCAAGTTCAGTGTCTGGGAAGCTTTGAACAGCATGGTGGCATTTCTCATCAGCCAGGACTATGCTTGTGTAGCACTTTTGTTCATCTGTGTCGAAAGGAAAGGTGCCAGCACTGGAAAGTGAGAAGCATTGCCTTTGTAGGACAATGGACAGAACGAGACTGCCAAACGGTTTCACAAATTGGAGTGAGAGGCATTGTTCTACTGGTATGTCTGAAGACTCTCAAATCCTAGTCTGCTGCCAACAAAAGGCACAGAGACACCACACTTCGCGTGATCATGCTAATGGTATAATGGATTCCACATTCTTTTAATGCGATGGAGTGGCCTACGACCTGTGTGTGAAAGTTAAAACAGCCCTCGGGTACCGTAACTGTGTATCTTTACATGAATATCCTTTCATAGCCTTGAGAGATGATGTACAAAGTATGGCAAGTTGCCAGCTGCACAAAACCAGGCCTGTTTTTGCAAGTGAATGAAGAACGAGCATACACATTTTAATGGGCAAATCCACCCTAAACAACTTATCTATTAAAGTAACAATGTTGGACTTTCGAGATTTATTCTGGAACATTACACTGAGGTTGGGTTTTTCTTTCAGTTTAAACTTATCTTAACGGTGCCTTTTACAAAATCCGATGTCTGAGCCATGCTTGCGTCCTAACCTTAGGGAAAGAGAATTTTTTTTTTTTTTTTTTTTAAAAACACTCCCATCACTGTTTTGATCTTCCATTCTCGTTAGTTGTCAGCAGCTGGTCTGAGCTGGGGAACCGGAGAGCCCTGCTTTGATTTACATGGTCATTTGAAAAAGTACCCCTGTAGTTCTTCGTTGCCGTTCCGTGCAGCTCTTCCGCAGGGCTTAGCAAATGAGATTTTTATTGCTAGCCTTGCATACATGAGCATCCCGGTCAGCCTGCTGTGGTTGAGTGTCCTTATTAATTGGCCGGTAGTGAATCAAACTAGTAAAAACCTGCCCTTATGCGCTGGCCTCCCTATCTCATTATCGCCTTCCGCGTCCACAATTACCCTAATGAATAGGCTCCAAATTGAATGTTTTCCCCCTGCACCCTTTGGAGACATGGCCGTGCATTTGTCCGACATATCCATTTAATCTCGCTTCCTTCTCTAATAATGACTTTGGAATGAATCTTCTTCTCTTTTCCTTAAAGAAGTGTGCACTGGATAGCGTCCAGGTCTACTTTATTAGCGGGAGATAAGGGAGCGAAGCTAAGAGATGAAAGATTGTATTATATAAGTAAATATGATTTACTCAAAATAAAACTAAGGAGACGATCTCTCTTTTTTTTAGCTCGAGCTGTTATTACGTGATAAGCAGGTCATATAGCTAAGATGCTATAGCCTTTTAAAGCTAGCAGTGCCTTTCTATTGCTGTTAACATCACTGGCCACTCAGGACGAATAAAGCCATTTGCTACGACCCGGCTCCGCCACAGGCAAGTGTTCCAAATCAGCGAATCTGCCCTAAAGGCCTGTCGTCGGTACAAATCATTGCCTCCGTCAGACACCGTGACTAAAGCATTACAGCCTTCCGAAAATGTGGAGCCGGAGATAGGCTCTCTCTTGCAATGTCATGTCCTCTGTCTTTCTCTCTGGACATCTCTCTCACACTGTATAACACTAATTGGCACCCGGGCGCTATGTTCTCGCTATGCTGTGTTCTGTATTGTAGTAATTAGATTAGTGAGAGCTGACCGGACAGTTTTACGTCATTTCGAAAGCCTTTAGTAATGTCCTTAGAGATCGTATGAAAGTCTAAGGAAAATATGCACCGCATTCTACACCATCTGTGTCCGCATGAAAAATGGAATAATAAAAACGCGGCATATCAGCCGAGCTCCTGGTGGCATCGTTTGCCAGAGTTGGCGTTTATCTCAAGGTCACTGCTTTATTGGTGAAAGGGGAAGCGTCTCTTTTTAAAGCCGCACCAAACACCAAGTAATCAAATCGGACAATTAGGCATTATCGGTGGATGTGGTGTTTCGTCATACCCTTTCAAGAGCTCGTCTTTCATGACTTTCAGCAGAAATGAAGTCAACCCAGGCTTTAACTCATCGACGTGGACGTGGACATCAAGGGGACAGTGTTGCTGAGATCCTAAGCTGAAATCTGTAATGTGATGACGAGCGATGGTGAGAAATTAATGTAGAAAGCATGGGCAGTGCATTCTGAGAAATTCCTCCATCAAAAAGGTTAACATTGCCTTCATTTGTATGAATAGGTATTTGATTGGCTGGTTCAGCTGCTTTTCAGCGTTCGTAACGGTCTTCGCCTTTCCAGATGGGTAGGTCATACGACAGGAGAACTAGATATTAGGAATTACTAAACTGGGGTAAATGTTTTCTTTTCTTTTTTTTTTTTCCTTAAATTTATTTTTTTCTGTTCTCGATAATGGCCAGATTTTTACAGTGCATAATACTGGATAGATTCAAGTTGGCATTTATATAAAGGTTTCTGATTTTGGTTCAAAGGCTAAATGTTTATTTGCATCAGGAACAATTTTCATCCTTTTGTATTGCGTGCTGACGTCTAATTGTGTGCAAAATTGAACAAAACCACAAGATACCAAATGAAGGACATGAAATTGCAATGTGTGTGGGATGTAAGGTAGCCTATTCGATCACACTTTTAAATCGCTATTTTCAGTTCAATTAATAAAATAAAGCCATTCATTCGAAACGCTCTGCTGTAAAGAAATCATGTCCACGGCTTGAACGATAAGCTGGCCAAGCGAACGTCTTTTTGAATTTCATTCATAATTTTATCTGTAAGAATTTCCACCCTCGTCATAACCAGTGTCGATTCAGTCTTCTTTTCCGCGAAAAAAAAGAAAAAAAAAATAACTATGGACTTTAAAGGAAATAGTATTGTCATATTTTTACACTTAATAACGGCCTTGAGTGGTATTTTGGAGGTTTTACACGAAGCATTTCATAAAATTGTTCAAAAGCTGACCTTTTTATTGAAACATTTTTAGCAAGCACTTGGATGTCAATGTCAAATTTTTAAAAAAAAAAGTATTATATGCATAATTTCAAGGCCTCCATTTTGATTCCCCCAAGTCCAAAATAATGTGATTACAATTTAAAATCTATCTACCTTCTGCTGTCATTTATTTAGCAAGCAGATTTCACTGAGGATGGAAATTCTGCTTAAAGACTGACAAGTAAGCCCCAGAGGCTTATTATCCCTCCATTTTCGACTAAGCCTTGTATATCACATCAAAGCATTTCTGATTATCCATTAATTCATGAGAGCAATGGATTCCAGCTCGGGTTCCAGTCATGACAGTTGTCCACTGTAAAATAAGATTGACTGTAGTCTATATACGAAATGAGTTCCATTACAAGATGATCTTGGTGGAGTCCATGATCCGTAAGGGGCGGTGTGGAAAGGGCAGCGCTAGTCATGGGAATATCTGAAACCATTTTTTTGCCCTAATTGAGAGCCAGATCAAGACAGCTGGCAAGGACATCAGGCTGGGGAGCTTTTAATGGAGATGAATGCAGTGCCAGCAGGAGATACCCTGACCCTCCCTCATGTTGCTGCTGTCCATTTTTATGTCTCCTCTGCAACGCGCTCACCACTATATCAGTTTCTGACTCTGTGGTCAGCATTCTTTTATTGACCCAATAAAACCCTGGTTGTCCAGTGAAGGATTCGAAAGACGACTTGTTCCGTTGTGCCATTTTGTATCCGTTGGCACTGCTTTCTCAGAGTTCTGGTCATTATGTACGAAGAGTCCTCTCAATCTTTCTTTGAACATCCATTAGATCCATGTTCAAGACGGATCATCCATACACCTTCAAAGGCCCACCCCATGCATATTTATTTTGCTTCCAGGCCATTTTAAAAAGTGTCCTCCTTTCTCAGAAATTCTGAGATTCTGCATTTGATCTCCATCTCTGCTCGTCTCTCCATTCCACTTTTGTCTGGGCTGTAGATTTAAGGCTTTACTTTAAAGAGAAGGGCTTTTCTGATCAAGATCCGGGCGTCACTCAGCACTAGCATGGGAAAATAGATCACACGCTGTAAGCGTTCAACACCCACAAAAAGACACCAAGATTCCATGTTCTGTAGGTTTTTCATACGGTGAATAGCACATTTTACTCACGAAACAAACATGTGCAGTCAAAACTACAGGGAAAATTTCCACACACTATGAAAATGGATAAAACCCATTAAGTGTTTGGAGGATTATTCTTTTTTTTTTTTTTTTAGACTATTAGAACATTATGCAATAATCAATAGCTAGCTATTGTTATAGGATTCCCTTAGGAATGTATTAACATTAACAACAGGCTATAATTTACTAAAGTAATTAGAAATGTAAATAATTAGCCAAGTAAATAATTTATAAAGAAAAGTAGCCTTGGTAGAATCATGGTTAAACCGCATAACCATGGTGAAACCATGGTTAGACCATATTTGCCATGGTAAACCCATAGTTAGACAAGGTAAGACCACAGTTAGACTTTAATAGCCATAGAGTAAAGCCATAAGGTTAAGCCATAGCTAAAAAAAAAATTAGGAATGGTAAAACCATTGTTAAACCAAAGTAGCCATGGTAAAACCATTGTTAAACCAAAGTAGCCATGGTAAAACTGCAGTTAAACCAAAGTAGCCATGGTAAAAGTGTAGTTAAACTATAGTAGCCAAGGCAAATCCGTAGGTAAATCATATTAGCCTTGGTAACACCATACTCAAACCATTGTAGCCATGATAAAACCATAGTTAAATCATTACAGCCATGGTAAAACTATGCTTAAGTCATAGAAGCTATGGTAAAACCATAGTTAAAACAAAATAACGATGGTAGAATCATAGTTAAACCAAATGAGCCATGTTAAGACCATAGTAAACTTGTAGTTGCCATGGTAAACCCATAGTTATACAAAAGTGGCCAAAGTAAGATGACAGGCTATAGCCATAGAGTAATGCCATAGCTGTACCAAATTAGCCATGGCAAAACCATACTTAAACCAGAGTAGGCATGCTAAACCTATAATTAAACCAAATTATCCAAGGTAAAACTATAGTTAAATTATAGTATGCAAGGTAAACCATAGCTAAACAAAATTACTAATGGTTAACCCATTGTTAAACCAAAGTAGCCATGGTAAAACTATAGTTTAACTATAGTAACCATGGTAAATCCATAGTTAAATCATAATAGTCATGGTAAAACCATACTTAAATCATAGAAGCCATGGTAAAACCATAGTTAAACCAAAGCAGACATAGTAAATTCATAGTTAAACCAAAGCAGACATGGTAAACCCATAGCTAAGCCAAATAAGCCATGTTATGGCCATTGTAAACTGATAGTATTTGTCTTCAAACCATGGTAAAACAATACTTAAACCAAGGTAGAAATAGTAAAACAATACTTAAATCAAAGTAGCCATGGTAAAACCATAGTAAAACCAAAGTAGACTTGGGAAACCCATAGTTAAACCAAAGTAGACTTGGGAAACCCATAGTTAAACCAAAGTAGTCATGGTAAACCCATAGTTAAACCAAAGTAGTCATGGTAAAACCATAGTTAAACCAAAGTAGTCATGGTAAAACCATAGTAAAACCAAAGTAGTCATGGTAAAAACCATAGTAAAACCAAAGTAGTCATGGGAATAACCATAGTTGAACCAAAGTAGTCATGGTAAAACCATAGTTAAACCAAAGTAGCCATGGGAATAACCATAGTTAAACCAAAGTAGCCATGGTAAAAACCATAGTTAAACCAAAGTAGCCATGGGAATAACCATAGTTAAACCAAAGTAGCCATGGGAATAACCATAGTTAAACCAAAGTAGTCATGGTTAAACCAAAGTATCCATGGTAAAAACCATAGTGAAACCAAAGTAGCCATGGGAATAACCATAGTTAAACCAAAGTAGCTATGGTAAAACCATAGTTAAACCAAAGTAGCCATGGTAAAAACCATAGTAAACCAAAGTAGCCATGGTAAGACCATAGTTAAACCAAAGTAGCCGTGGTAAGACCATAGTTAAACCAAAGTAGCCGTGGTAAAACCATAGTTAAACCAAAGTAGCCATGGTAAGACCATAGTTAAACCAAAGTAGCCGTGGTAAGACCATAGTTAAACCTAAGTAGCCATGGTAAAAACCATAGTTAAACCAAAGTAGCCATGGTAAAAAACCATAGTTAAACCAAATTAGCTATGGTAAGACCATAGTTAAACCAAAGTAGCCATGGTAAAAACCATAGTTAAACCAAATTAGCCGTGGTAAAACCTTAGTTAAACCAAAGTAGCCGTGGCAAAACCTTAGTTAAACCAAAGTAGTTGTGGTAAAACCTTAGTTAAACCAAAGTAGTCATGGTTAAACCAAAGTATCCATGGTAAAAACCATAGATAAACAAAAGTAGTCATGGTAAAACCATAGTTAAACCAAAGTAGTCATGGGAATAACCATAGTTAAACCAAAGTATCCATGGGAATAACCATAGTTAAACCAAAGTAGCCATGGTAAAAACCATAGTTAAACCAAAGTAGTCATGGGAATAACCATAGTTAAACCAAAGTAGCCATGGTAAAACCATAGTTAAACCAAAGTAGTCATGGGAATAACCATAGTTAAACCAAAGTATCCATGGTAAATACCATAGTTAAACCAAAGTAGCCATGGTAAATACCATAGTTAAACCAAAGTAGTCATGGGAATAACCATAGTTAAACCAAAGTATTCATGGTAAAACCATAGTTAAATCAAAGTATCCATGGTGAAAACCATAGTTAAACAAAAGTAGTCATGGTTAAACCATTGTTAAACCAAAGTAGTCATGGGAATAACTATAGTTAAACCAAAGTAGTCATGGTAAAACCATAGTTAAACCAAAGTAGCTATGGTAAAACCATAGTTAAACCAAAGTAGCCATGGTAAAAACCATAGTTAACCCAAAGTAGTTGTGGTAAAACATTAGTTAAACCAAAGTAGCCGTGGTAAAAACCATAGTTAAACTAAAGCAGCCGTGGTAAAACCTTAGTTAAACCAAAGTAGTCGTGGTAAAAACCTTAGTTAAACCAAAGCAGCCATGGTAAAACCTTAGTTAAACCAAAGTAGCCATGGTAAAAAAAAATAGTTAAACCAAAGTAGCCGTGGTTAAAACCATAGTTAAACCAAAGTAGCCATGGTAAAAAAAAAATAGTTAAACCAAAGTAGCCGTGGTAAAACCTTAGTTAAACCAAAGTAGTCGTGGTAAAAACCATAGTTAAACCAAAGTAGTCGTGGTAAAACCTTAGTTAAACCAAAG
>JAQMCW010000001.1:20299055-20310117 GCA_030068335.1 Chrysichthys cranchii
TGTGGTCAGATGAGACCAAAATCGAGCTCTTTGGCCTCAACTCAACTCGCCATGTTTGGAGGAAGGCAAATGCTGACTATGACCCTAAGAACACCATCCCCACTGTCAAGCATGGAGGTGGAAACATTATGATTTGGGGGTGTTTCCCTGCTAAGGGCACAGGACAACTTCACCACATCGACGGGAGGATGGACGGGGCCATGTACTGTAAAATCTTGAGTGACGACTTCCTTCCCTCTGCCAGGACACTGAAAATGGGTCGTGGATGGAATTTCCAGCATGACAATGCAGCCAAGGCAACAAAGGAGTGGCTCAAGAAGAAGCGCATTAAGGTCATGGAGTGGCCTAGGCAGTCTCTGGACCATAGAAAACCTGTGGAGGGAGCTGAAGCTTTGCGTTGCCAAGTGACAGCCTCGAAATCTTCATGACTTAGAATTGTGGACCACAATTCCTCCTGCTATGTGCGCAAACCTGGTCATCAATTACAAGAAACGTCTGACCTCTGTGCTTTCCAAAAAGGGTCTTGCCACCAAGTACTAAGTCTTGTAAGTCTATGTAACACTTGATACATAGGGTATCTGAAACAGAGGGTTAACTGCTCTATTCTGGACCACACTGGTCCTTTTGCACTAAGGCCTGGCAGATGCTGTGCAGTCTTATGTAAAAAATAAATAAATAAATAATAATAATAATAATAATACATGCTCATGTAATCATTCTTTGCACTGCATGAGCCACAAAAATCCATGTAAATGCTTTGCAGTCTCCTGTATTGGTCATTTTTTCGCATATTACTCTGCTTGAAACTCTGATTTGAGAAAGTTAAATAGATGGAAAAATAGAGCACTTTACATTAGGGCCCCAATCAGACCATCGTGTAGTGTGTGGCTCAGGAAGGCAGGGCGTAAGTGTGTGCTGTTCATTACGGGTAAAGGAAACAAGAACTGGGTCAAAAACAGGAAATACGAAACCAACCAAAGAAACAAACAAAACAAAAAACCCCACAGGAAATGGTTCAGAACTTAATAGCGCAAAGGCTTGACCGGACTGATAGGAATGATTCCAGACACAACAGGGTATAAATGGACAAACTTATCAAAAACTAATCCGAAATAGGTGCACACAATAGGATAACAAGTAAGTGAAGGAGTGGGGGAGGTGGACACAGGGCTAAAACATGATTCAGCACAAGCATGAGCACTCGTTGCCATTGGAGCCGAGATCAAATGCCCTGGTGTTCATGATTTATGATTGTGCAGCCTACATATGACTCCTTGCATGCCATATCCACAATAATACAAATTCACAAAAAAAATCATGCTTTTTCTGCATTTTGGACACTGAAACGTCAATTTAGCCATTAAAAATACACCTTTACGAGTGCAAATTTTGCTTTGCAGAGTGGATGGAGGGGTGGCACGGTGGCTAAGTGGTTAGCACGGTCACCTCACAGCAAGAAGGTCCTGGGTTCGACACAGGAGCGTTTCTGTGTGGAGTTTCCATGTTCTCCCTGTGTCTGCGTGGGTTTCCTCCCACAGTCTAAAGACATGCACATTAGGTGGATTGGCTACCCAAAATTGCCCATAGGTAGGTGTGTGTGTGTGTGTGTGTGTGTGTGTGTGTGTGTGTGCATGAACCCGAGCCCAAAGTTAGGGGAGGGTTGTATTCTTTATAATGGAGAACCATGAGAGCTGGAGTAAAGTGCCTGTTTCAGGATTGCTACAAAAACAAGGCATTAAAAACTGAACGATGCAATCTTACATTTGATATAATCTCACTTGAAAGCGAGTGCCAAATAATACACGAAACCATGAACCATCAATCTTCTCAACAGGTAGATGCTAATCTTTAAGACGTGCACTATAGTTTTATTTGAAACGCTCTTTTTTTTTTTTTTAATGTGAAAAACTGCCAAGTCAAATCCCTTGGAAGTGAAATATGACCGATTTGGTTTCTGATTTCATAACCAGACACCAAGCAGCTTGGATTAAAAGGAAAGAGCCCAAACATAGCAATATTGACCCTGGGTGATTGGGTTTTTTTTTTTGTTTTGTTTTGTTTTTTTATTTGGGTTTTTTTTTTCCAAGAAAAACAAAGCTTTAGATGAATATTTGTGCTGACCAAATTACAAAATGCATCAGGCGATCAGAGTCTCCTTTGAAAGTTTAACAAAAAGGGAGACGAAAAAAAAAATAAAAAAAATCAAAGCTCACAGCATGTCATTAGACTCTGACGGACTCTGGACAGCTGCCAGTGAGAGAATTTTGCAACACTCCTCAGGCTTGGGACGAACCCCCTACGGCAAGCTTTTGAGGTTTGTATTTCAATGTCGATTAAAAGCCACGTCAACAGATCCGATTTTTCATCCCCAGAAGCCTGGAGCGAAGAAACGTTCTCTGGGAATCACATGATTTCAAACGTGGGGTTTAATTAGGTGGGTTTGGCATTGATCATGCTCATGTCTTTGCTAGGAGCCTGGTTTTTGATCAACGCCTGTCATTGTTGTGTTTAATAATTATTCGGAGCCGAGGAGTGTGAACGGAACAGTATGTGATATTTAACTAAGAAATATATTACAAAATAATAAATATGGCACATCAGTAGCAATGATTACAAATATATACAAACAGACATGCAAAACAAAAAAAAAACCCATCCCATGGTTGTGAATCGTCCTTATGGGAGGTATGCGAGTTAAAGGATGTGGTCACATGGGATAAAATGACCTCAATTATTGTCATAAGAACAATCATACCACCTTGTTTTTCTCTGATGGCTCCTATCTGGTTCTCATTTCATTGTTTTGGTGGTTTTATTAAGACTGTTGGGTCTAAATAAAATTAAATATAATTAACATAACACCTGAGCCACACAGAAATCTCCGCAATAACTCATATTATCCAATAACAAGCACTAAAATGTAAAATGTATCATTAAAATATCTTAATGGGGGAAACAGTGGAAACACTTACCTAGTTTTATTACCTCCACCAGTGTGGTTATGGTTTTGGTGCGGTTTGTGAGTCTGCTTTAAGCAGGATTGCGCAAAACCTACCAAACTGATTTCTATGAATCTTGGAGGAAGGGTGTAGCACGGGCCAAGAAAAAAACCCATAAAATTTGTGGCTCCACAGACTTGATTTAACTTTGGATAACATTGCAAGATATGATATTTGTCCTTGGCGGAAGTCTGTGCTGTCCTGCCATGGATTGGTGACCTGTCCAGGGTGTTCCCCGCCTCTCGCCCGAAGTCAGCTGGGATCGGCTCCAGCGTCCCCCCGCGACCTTGAACAGAATTAAGCAGCAGAAGACGAAAGAAAGGAAGTCTGTGCTCAATAATGCCATACATCTTAAAATCCAGTAGATGGCAATACAGTTCAATAATGACAAAACATAGCCAATGTAGAAATACGGGGCCTCCACTGGAAATCTCTCCAGACGTATAAACTGGTTGCCGTTGCAGATTTGCACATCGTAGAAGAATTGCATATTGTCCTTGGTG
Organism: Chrysichthys cranchii; assembly: GCA_030068335.1. Taxonomy (NCBI): domain Eukaryota; kingdom Metazoa; phylum Chordata; class Actinopteri; order Siluriformes; family Claroteidae; genus Chrysichthys; species Chrysichthys cranchii. The sequence continues at coordinate 20,302,558 of JAQMCW010000001.1, forward strand.
AAGGTCCGTGTGCCTTCTAGTTTTAGATTTGATTGCTTCATTTAAAAGTGTCCTAGTTGAAAATAGGATCCTTTCAAAGAGCCAAAAAAAAAAAAAAAAAAAAAAAAACGGAAAGAAAAGTAAGCGTCTTTATAAGGACTTAAGAGATAAGGAAAAGCAATAAAAGACATTGCAGAGTAGATTTTCCACTAATGCGTGTCCATTGTCAACCTTATCAGCTTTTTCAGGGACTGGGGAAACATATAGTGACATAACTATATAATTAAAACATACTTGCAATATTAAAATACTATATATGCGAGCTAAATTTCATACCCACTAAGGTGATGAGAGGCTGCAGCAGGACACTTAACTTTCTCTCTCTTATCTTGTTGCACATCAGCACTTTTCGGATGCTCATTATAGTGCCGCAACAGACCGATGCCAGGTTTGCAGTCAGATTTAAGAATTATATTAGCAATAATACTCTGGAACTTTTGGGAAAACACACACAAACACACACACACACACTGTAAGTCCCAATGTCTCACCACATTTCTGGGTATATAAGCAAATATACCTTAACGAAGCAGCATACTCCGGGTTGGTGCATATTCCCAGAGATCAGCACAACGTGCAGGTCGGATTTTGGACTACATATCAGCCCATCAATGCACCTTTGTGTGTTAGACTTACCCATAAACCCCCTGTGTACATTGTAACACAAATACGCCAATACGCTTCAACGTAGAGGTATGAACCAGCCTTCAAGTTTCAGCATTTTATTCTGAATCCATGTGGGATATCTTTTTAAAAAGGGTTTCCTTTTTTTGTTGACGGTTGCGGTGAGAAGATCAGCCAAGACGTCACCATGACACACCAGTGCAGCGAGTGGAATTCTGTTGATCCAATCTGAGTCATCAATCTCATACTTACTCTTCCATTACTTTTGAATAAAATCGCAAGATCCTTAAAGTCCACCACCAGGGGCAAGGGCTCGTTCCTCCTGAATGGAACGTCCCAATTTTGGGGGTGGGGGGTAGAACCATGGACTCAGACATTTATCTGCAGTATTTTCTCGTCGTTTCTAGTCCTTGATGGTGGATCACTTCAGATAGCGCCAAGAGAATAGCATTATCAGAAATGAAAAGGAACGTTGCCTGAAGCACCTCAAACTTGTGCTTGACAAGTCTCCGAACTCTGGGATGAAGCATCCTGCGAGTGTCCTGTCCAGAAAATAAGCAAACGGGAACGGAGACAAGGCACGCCCTTGAACCCCAACACCCACGTTAAACAATTTTAACGTTATGTCAAGAAAGTGGACACAACTCACACAACAAGTATTCCTTCTGCCGTACCTTCTCGCAAACCCTCAAAGTTGTACAAGTCTACAGGAAGCAGGTTAATGCAACCAGCAACGTTCCTCTTGAATCCTAGATTCAAATATCAGACATGTTCTCCTTTCCAGCTGGACATCTATACTAATTCAAAGAAGCTTCCAAGTAGAACCTGGTAGAACATTAGGAAAAACCCAAAGAACCTATGGGGGGGGGGGGTCTTGACCTGTTTGATAGGCTGATAATTGCTCCTTCTGTAATGAGAGAAGCAATGACGTCCATTGGCTGACACGTTTAAGAAAGTGGAATTTGGAATTCCCTTCAAAGTCAAAACGAGCACACTGGTTACGAATTATGTACTGTATGGGTTTTATATCATTTAGAATACAACAAGTTACTTTTTCCTCAAGGTTCCTACCCTTCTAAAGGTAAGAGATGTCCACCGAGGCTGACACTGATTGAGAATGTGTCTGTCTTGCAGAACATTTCCATCTAAACCCTGTGAGACACCTCAATTACTTACAAAAGGAGTACCGATACACCAGAGTCAGATGGTTTTTACAGATATCAGCGCTGACCATCCAAATCAGCCACACCAGTGCTGAGATTGACACCGGGGCCTTGGGGAGGGAGCAGATATTGAATACTCGATCTTCTCTGAGTATCCGATAACTACTCACTGCTGACTAGGTGCTTTTCGGGTATCTATTTCCTTTAAAGCCCTTTCCTCCCAACTATTATTCAAACTGTGAATTTTACCGCTTTTATGTCTGAGCTATTGTCCAGCGTCATTTGTCTCAGAGGTTTTTTTTGTGTGTGTGTGTTATCTAATAATAATATAGGATTGTAGAGCTTGGAAGTGCACTGCGAGTGAACACTTTATGCGGACACTTGGGCACTCAGGGTTTCTTCCGAAATGCCGTCTTCTTACATAAAGAAGAGGGTGACTAAATATTAGGATGTCTATGAGGGAAGAAAGTGAACTAGAAATGACCTAGAAAGCATATCATGGTATGGAAGGGTCGAAAGTATCGGTAGCAAGACTTGTTTTGTTCATTATCTAACCAAAAGTATAAAAAAATAAAATAAAATTTTGTAGTACTTTACATCAAGCTGGGACAAATAAGTGTTAGCTTTGTTAATTGCTGTTTTATTTATTTATTTATTTATTTATTTATTTATTTATTTTTAACTTAAATATTTCGTATCTTTGTGACTTATACACCCGACTCAGCCTTGATGGGCAAGAACTTTCCCCGCATAAATATTAGCATAGCTTTTGTACTTGGCCAACTCTGAATAAAGCTTTTAATAATAGCAACTCTTGATGATGATAGGACAATTTAATATGCCTTATGCATTGCTTCAATAATTGATATCAGTGAGTACTGATGTAATCACGGCTGGCGAATACAATTTGACCATTAATATTTCAGAACCATTTACCCTTCTGCGCTCTACCCGTACTTCGATCCCGAGCAGACCTATTCACACGCCGCTGATTATATAAGAAAGTTTCTGCATATGAGCTATGCATATCATTTCAGCGCACAGAAGAAGCAATAATTAGATAAAAATGAGACATCACAAGAGCCGTTTGCATTCTCTGCGGCCATTACTTACGCTACGAAATCAAGACAAATTAAGCTATTAGGCAGGTGTAATTAGTTCTCCTAATGCAAATATCAGAGCACTAACAATGCTCGCAGCACTTAAGGCTGAGTTGAGACAACTGTTTATTATAAGGTCATCATCTCATTATTCGTATCTGTATTTCAGCGACCTCTTGCCTAGCCTGTGAAACCGTCATAAATCTAAATTAGACAGAGATTCATTCCCGTCCCCGGTAATATTTCATGTGCAGAGAAGCAGCCGAAAGGCAATAAGGAAAGCAATTAGACGGAAACGCAAACCCGGCAGACCGTTTGCAATTTCTCTCCGTGCTAATTAGCATAAACGTCTCAAATATGACCGAATTCTCATTACAGGTCAGATATTAATGTCACCTGTTGAGTTGTATAGGACCCGCCTACAGGGAATACGCAGGTATTCTGATTTTGAAGCGTCTCCATATGAACCTTGCAGTCACAACTAAAGCTGATGTGACAGAAAACGCATGCTGTTTGTACGGGATATCAGTAGCTAAGCACTATTAGCCGCGGCGATATTCAGGACAACGGCATGACCTCGAGCGTAAACAAGAAATGAATATCGATTAAATGACGTTTTAGACACAACATGGCCAAATGTTCTGCAGATTTCTGCTCCTGTAGCAGAAATAGAGCCACTTTACTGTATATACGTATAGCATGTGAGGTAGTTGGCTAGCTAACTTGCATACTTGTTAAAGGTGCTTTTGGTAAAGCTAGCATCCGTTCTTCCTTTTTTTTTTTTTTCTTTTTTAATCTTTTTCTGACGAGCTTTCGGATTTTAAGTCAAAATTTCTACTCCTGAAAAGTATCATAACTGGACGAAGCTCCACTCACGTCATGAAAAAAAAAAAGAAAAGAAATAAATACATTTTGTTCCCATGATATCTATTCGCTCCTTTGATTTAATTCAATCATGGCCATGTTTTACGGTCCCACAGTATCCCCCCCCAACCCCCATTTTAGTTACATCATGGCCACGTTTTAATAATATGTTTCCTGGTTTTAGCTACCAGGCTTAAATAATTTTAAATAATTATTAATTTCATTGTAAAAATTAGCTACCGGCCAGGCTTTAATAGTTTTTTTGTTTTGTTTTTTTTTACATTTGGGGCATGAGTAGGGCTCTGTGTAATTGTGATGTCTGCAACGATGATGTCACTAGCACAACTGGAGTAACTGATTTGAACTAGGAAGTGAAATTTTACATGCAGTTCAGGACACGGACGATCAGAATGATACGCGTAGTTAAACGTCCCAGTGCCATTATGTGAAACATGATCACTACTTGACCAATCAAAATCAAAATGATTGTTTCATAATATAAAACATAGGTCTTTTCAAATGATTTCAATTTCTTATAACAAACTCTAATTACAATTAAAATCTCCGACCACTTACCATGATCACCTAGCATTCCCTAACTGCGTAATCGTCCATTACGATTTTGACATGTCCTTTAGTTCAATCGATCCTCTGGGATGTTTTTGTTTTGTTTTGTTGTGTTTTCCACCTCCACGCTCTCTAAGCAAGTTTCAGTCCTGAAAGCTCTGGCCCCTCTGGCGTCAGTAGAAGTTGCGTCTCCTCTCAGTGTTCAGACGTCGCTATTGATTTGGGAGTCAAGACTCCTTTCGTGTCTGCCATGTCTTTTTTTAGGGAATTGAGGTTACCGTAAGGTCTTAAGGTCTGATCCAGAGTGGAAAGCATTACTAAAAACTAAAGCAGACCAGGGAAGGCTAAATACATTTACCCCTTCTTCGTTAAATGTTTTAACAGCGTATAAATAGTCAAATAATCCCCGCACGAAATGAATCACTTTTGACAAAGCTTAATGGCGCTTTGGGGCAACAACAGCCAGGGTTTTCATTCAATATGTGAATAAATGCTGACTTGACAAGCTTGTAAAACACCTTAAAGAAGTTACAAGCTCATTAATATCTTATAACCGGCGCCGCTAAAGCAAACCTGTCTTTTACATTACATTACAGTCATTTTGGCAGACGCCCTTATCCAGACCGACTTACGTTTTTATCTCATTTATACAACTGAGCAGTTGAGCTTAAGGGCCTTGTTCAAGGGCCCAACAGTGGTAGCTTAGCAGCTTGGATTTGAACTCCCGACCTTCCGATCAGTAGTCCGATGTCTTAAGGTCTAACTACCCCCATGCCCCATTCTGATATTTCCTTCCTTGATATTATTCTTTCGTAGAATCCTTAGGCGACGTCGACATTTTCCGCATTTGAACAGAGGGACACTTTTTAATGACTTTCTCCTCCTCCTCCCGCTGTGGGATCAGAGGTCTTCCGTACATGTTAATTATAATAACACTCACCTACACACTCCAAGCCACCACTCGTCTCCCTGTGGAGAGGACAATGGGTTATTTATCGAATGCGTGTCAGCTTGTTTAAGCACACCATCAGGATAAGTATTGTGCCAATTAAAGCCGTCCTGGGGCATGCTTTAAAGAGTAACAATGACCAGAAAGTGAGGCTTTCAGTGTAGGAACAAAAAAAGTTGAACAAATGGGCAAGCAGGCAAGCTACTTTACACATCTTTGACCTAGGTTCATGGGATATCATATTTGCCTGGAAGTCTGTATATTTCCCTGGTGCCTCTTAGTCCTGTTCAGGGTCGCGGAGGGAACCTGGGGCCAATCCCAGCTGACTTCAGGCGAGAGGCGGGGTTACACCCTGGGCAGGTCGCCAATGCACCACAGGGCGACACCCAGAGATAGACAACCGTTCACACTCACATTCACACCTACGGCCAATTTAGAGTCGCCAATTAGCCTAATCCCCTCTGTGCATGTCTTCGGACTGTGGGAGGAAACCAGAGTACCCGGAGGAAACCCACATGGATACGGGGAGAACATGCAAACTCCACACAGAAAGGCACCCAGGTCGACCCTAGGGATTGAACCCAGGACCTTCTTGCTGTGAGGCGACAGTGCTAACCACCGTGCCGCCCCATAGTTCTTCTTTCCGACTTAAATTACTACTAACTACTAAAACATACTGCTTAATTACTGAGTAGTTCACTATTATCTAAGGCCAATTTCATCCAATAATTATTCTGTAACCAAAATCTTTCAACCATATTACCGTCACTTTGACGCTTTGCTGCACTACCCACAATACAGTTTGACCAGCACCAGTTATCTCTTGCTTCATCTCTTCCTAAAGAGTGACGCAGCGGCACGTTAGTCCTTCTGTTCGAACAGTTCAGCTTCCGAAGCTTCAACTTTCAGCTTAATACCGACATCAGAATTATAGCCTTTGTCTTCTTGTAGGTCGCTCATTAGACATCATTTGCTGTCGTTCCTACATCTATGTTAGCATAGCATTTCTAGGACATGGTGAGGGCAAAAGAAGATCTTGAACTTTTGGATCTCTAGCTTCTCGAAGGCATAATAAAAATCCAGCTACAGTAACCAACCAACAAACTACCACAAAGAAATCTTTCAGTACAAACATACGCAAGGTGTTCCAGGGTGGTGTTTTCCTTTAATTACCTTGAACGAACCTTTGAGCCGTTAGATCTTTGGCAGTCCAGCTTCTCTGTGCAATCAACAACAAAAACAACAACAACAAAACGTTTCGGACACTTTAAGAGCAAAGGGGGAAAAGAAAGAAATTACTGCTTGCCTTGCTTTGAGTGACCAAATAATGCAAGCAAACAAACATTTGCCTGAGTGGAACATGTGCATGAAAAACACTTTCCCTGCTGACTCGAAATGTTGGCCGTGAGCCATGACACTAAGTTTGAAGTGACCTCCTGCGCTGGGGCTACTGGACACGCTCCAAATCATGTTGTGTCACTTATTAAAATACAGGAGTTGAGGCGTTCTCATGCTGTTTTGGCTGCACATAAAAACAAAGAAGACAACAGACTTTCGACATGGTTTCCACCATGACTTCTATCAAAATTGCTTCTCTGGGACAGTTTTTATCCATCATAATAATCTTTATAGTAACTCATAATCGCAGTAGTCGATATCACTCAGATGAGACTGGGTTGCTGGGTTCAGTGACTCAATCAATCACTTAAGATTATCATTATAGATGATCAGCTATGTCTACACTGGAAGACATTTGTTCTGAAATTGGATCTGACATAATATTCTGATTCTCCCAGCGTTTCCCTTGAACTCATCCACATCCCATTCTGATCTGGTTTCCATTCCTCCAACCATGATCTATACCGCTTATCCATTAACCACTTTGGTTAAGAACCCAAAGATCACTCTGGCTGAGCTCCAGAGATCCTGTGTGGAAATGGGAGAACGTTCCAGAAGGACAACTATCACTGCAGCCCTTCACCAATCTGGGCTTTATGGCAGAGTGGCCTGACGGAAGCCTCTCCTCAGAGCAAGACACATGAAAAAACACCTAAAGGACTCCCAGACTGTGAGAAATAAGATTCTCTGATCTGACGAAAGCAAGATTGAACTCTTTGGCCTTAAGTCTAAGCGGTATGTGTGGAGAAAACTGGGCACTGCTCATCACCTTCGCAACGCCATCCCCACAGTGAAGCATGGAGGTGGCAGCATCATGCTGTGGGGTGTTTTTCAGCTGCAGGGACTGGGGGACTGG
>JAQMCW010000001.1:20563606-20578674 GCA_030068335.1 Chrysichthys cranchii
TAGCTTAGCCTACCCTACCCAGGAGTCTTTTCCTGTAGAAGACCACACACACTCACTGAAGACTTCATTTAAATCACCTTTCTGTCAAAAGAGAGAGTTTGTCAGAGATGTCCGTACCTGGTGGAGGCAGCAGCACTGTGTCTCTGAGCTCCAATATCCAAATTAGTCTAGAGATATAGTTTAAGTTTTTTTTTTTTTTTTTTATCAGTTTTATCAGTTTTTCAGAATTAGTCCAAACCTTCCATCAGTATGTACGTACTGTACATACGGAAAGTTCCTGTTGCTCTCAAATGCGATGTAACATAAAAGCAACAGGCAGTTTAAAAATGAACACGATGATATCTGAATTAAAAAATGGCCAGCGTTCGTTTCACTAAATCCTATCAGACACTAATATATTGCTATCAAATAATCACTTCAACGGAACAAAATGGCATCCATTATCGTTATACGGAATCGTTCAAAATAGCACTTGACCCGGCTTGTTCTATGATCTCTAGCATTTCGCTTATTTTATAAAATAAAAGTTTTTTTTTTTTTTAATTTCATTTCCATTTTTTATTTGATCTTAGCCTAATAAAAACTTTAAAAAAAATCATGAATCTGGGAACTGTCCGCCGACTCTCCGGATGTACAGGATAATTGTAGTATCGCCTTCATAACGAGTCTTGTCAAGCAGCCTAGCGTTTCAGTAATAGCATGGTAGAAAAACATTTTATTTATGCATTATTTATTTTTTATTAGGACTAAAGCTAGGACTATATTTCTATAACGTGACAATTGTATGTCGAACTTTATATAGTAGCGTAAATATCCGTGCCTTGTCCTCTACTTATGGCATAACCCTAGCTTGCTTTAGGTGTGCGGGTTAGGGTTAAAAAAAAAAGATCAAATAGTGGCTTGTGAGTCACTGTGAGTCAGGATATTATTCCTACTGCTATACTTATTATTGGTCTACTTCAACACATGCAATGGTGTGCCAGCACAAATAACAACCTTTTTTTTTTTTAATCAAATGCCTCTTAAAGGTCGCGTTTAACATTTCTCCAGGGAGTCTGCGAGTCCTGCGAGTAAAGACATAATACGAGCAAGTCTCGGGAGCACGGGTGATCCTATAGTTTACGCCTTTGACTTCCTAATGTATGATGTGCAAATAGTGATTAAATAGAAATACCTCTGAGAGCAAAAGGGCGCTGTGACACATGCGTACACGTTTGTGTTCCGTGTGTGTAAAGTGTATTACAAATGTAACGTAAGCTGGTATCGTAAGCGAGCATTCCGAATACGGAAGAGTTATTCCGGGGGATTTCGCTTTTTTAAGAAGATTTCGTTCACTTTTTCTTTTTTTTTCTTCACCTAGAAGATCCTGAGTTCCCCGCTATACTCGTTTAAATACACAGTGTACGACCTCAGGACAAAGAAAAAGCGGTTTCATATCACACGGATGGCTTCTTTGACATCACGCTGCCTCCGCCGCGGATTAATTACAATTTCTGACACGTGCACGGACGCACATTCATCATATCTTTATTACTGGTTCATCGGAGAGTAATATTCCCGTTCGTAATTCAGAACTTATTAATATCTCCATAACGCATCAGGCAATGAATGTCTCGGTGTAGGCCTAGATATTTCTCATGGCAGCCACCCCCCCCCCACTAACACAGCAGGAGACCATATGATTACACATTATACGACCGGGGCCTGATTTTTACACACCTCAAGTAAGTAAGTAGCGGTATAATAACATGTCAAAATTCCACACAAAATGCCTTCTAGTCCACATTAGGGCTGCAATGTTTCTGCAAGACTGTTCCAGGCGTGCGCTCTGAAGCCGAGGTGAGCAAATACCCGGCAAAAACGAAACGGGAGGAAAGACAAAAAATCATTTACATCATACCTATAAAAACCTGCCTGTCGGCATATTAGTGCTGCAGAAATCAGCCGTCTGGGTGGCTGTGTTTCAGCCATCTCATTACGTCCTTGACAGCAGCACAGTTACACTACAACAGCTGCACAAGTCAACGTTAATGAGATTTTATGATTTTTTTTTTTTTTTACGAGCGCAGGACAAAATAAAATAAATAATAAATAAATAAATAAATAAAAACAGAAGGTGAGTGATAGGAAAGGGACGTAATAATAATAATACTACTACTACTACTACTACTACTACTAATAATAATAATAATAATAATAATGGTTTCCCATAATGGAGAACGTTTTGACCGTTATAAAGGTCTGACACTGGAGACTCCTGTTGTACATGTTAAATAGATGTCTCCTTACGGAAAAATTTCCCATGTCAAGACATATAAAGTTTAATGATTAACTATTGAACAACGCTGGATTGGTACGGAGAAGCACAACGTGTCCTGAGAAAACATTCCCCACGTCGTTACACCACCCCCACCAGCCTGAACTGTTTTCACGCTGTTGGCACCGAATTCCGAGCACATCAGATTGATCGGGTGATCGTTTTGTTTCCGACTTTCAACAACCCATTGGAGCCTGTTCTTGGCTAGCAAGAGTGGAGGAACTCCTTGTGGTCTCCTGCTATCGTAGCCCGTCCGCCTCAAGCTTTGACATGTACATTGTGAAATGCTTACCCGAGTCACCGTAGCTCGAACCTGACTCACCATACTCCTCTGATCTCTCCCACTAATAAGGCATGTCCAAAATCCATGTTGTCTTCCACATCTCTCGGGACCAATGCAGGTCATCTTGGAATTATTTCATTCCTAAAACAAGTGCAATGAGACATTTCCCCTCTGACTCTTCTCATCCTGTTCAGCAAACCTATTCTGGCACTTCCTGACCCACTTTCCTCCCACAGACGCATGCGGTATCTGTCCTTATCTCCAAATCCAATCTCCCACATGGTCGTTCAACCATCTCCTAACCTTGCTTCTTTATATTTGCTCACGTCTCATCTCCCACCGAAATCTGGGCCTGTTTGCATTGTTTGTCGCCCTTGCTAAAATCTTTCACTGCAATGCAGGCGAGATTCAGATTATACTACGTCGTAATTCTTGCATAACTGGCATCAAATTGAAATGTATATATTTGTGTCCAATGTTTTCAAACTAGATACGAGGAAGAATCAAAAAGTAAAGGCAAAAATACCCGACTTGTGGATTTGATAGGAGTAAGTGTGAGAAATTGAACCTATCACTTTCCCACATAGTCCCCGTGCAAGGCGACGCATTTGGCATACGGTTCAACGAGCTCCTGGATTCCCGCAGAGAAGATGTTTTTCTTCTGCTCCCGAAGCCAGGTGAGCCCCGCTTCCTTTACTTCGTCATCAAAGGTGAATCTGCGACCGCACAGCGCCTCCTTCAGGGGACCGAAGATGTGATGATGGCTCGGGACCAGATCCGGGCTATAAGGAGGACGTGGGAGATGTCGGAACCCGAGCCGTCGCGCTGTCTCTACTGTCTCTGCTGCTGTATCAGGACGTGCGTCGTCATGGTGCAGCTACACTGTTTTGCCCAGCATTCCTCTTCTTTTCCTGCGAATTGCAGGTTGAAGTTCATTTCACTGTTTGTCCATGCGCTTGGAAACACACCAGAATTGGAACCTTCATGTCCCAAAAGAACTTTAACATGATTTTCTTGGGTGAGGGCTGACTTTTGAATTTCTTCTTCGCTTGAGAAGATGGACGTCTCCGCTCCAGGGATTGCCTTTTGCTGTCTTGGTTATGGCGTAATTTAAAAATTGCCTTTAGTTTTTTTTTATTCTCCCTCAAGAGTGTACTGAAAACTCTTTCCTTTCTCAATGAGATGCCAGGTAAATATGTAACCTGCACGTGATTTATTACAACAAGGCCACAACAGAGCATCTACTCAAGAAGCCACAATGGTTCATAGTTGAAATATTGGTCTCTAGAGTCAGTCTGCCAGGTAGTGATGGAAACCTTTTCAGTGAATCAAACCATTTGACTTAGCTCACCAATAAAACTCGACTCTTTTTCACCTCTCAAATATTTCACTGCCATTTCCTTCCAAACGGGACCGAGTTTGCCATCTTTCGACAGATGATTTTTTTTCTGTTGGCCTTAATATACCTGCAACTCTCCTTTCTAATTGACAAAACGAACATTTCTTTGCCTTGTAGCTTACATCCTTTATCCCGATTACTCATCGGCTCCCTTAATACACTGACGACATCTTCAACAAGTCCCTGCCGTGCCGCTTCCCACATCACACCATTCACACTAACAAACAGCTCAGGTGTCGGAAAGAGGTTTCCATGGAAGCATTACTGATGGAATTACCCTACACGAGTAAAAGCATTGGCGTTATGTTTAAAAAAAAAAAGCACTACCATGTTTGAATCAGCTCGTTCAGTCGACGTTCAGCTCATCGTGGTTAAATGACACATCGCTACGGTGAGGAGGACGAACTTGAGGAACTCCTTAATGAATGAAAGTCATTAGTAATGCACACCAGCTTCTTGGCAACCGATTTCTCAATCCCTAATGTGTACGAAACGACTAGCAGTGGAGGAACTCATTCTGATATTTAGTATCTTTTCCCTTGGTTATACTGCCAATACAAAAAAAGGGAAAGAAAAAAAAAACAGAAACGAAACTGTGAACTGAATTTATTTTTAATGGATGTGTCAAATTAGCAAGGGGACAGATATTGGATCGCTGATTGTAATTTAGGGCTATTGACTCATTTAATCCTGTGAGATTGGATGCAGGTCAATATTAATTTAAGACCCAGGAACAATACAAACAAGCAAATAAGACAGACATGGAAGGAGGCTTTGTGTTAGAGCTTACTGAATAATAAGACCAGAATGTAAACATCATATGATATTCCAGCTATGAAGATGCTTGGAGCTGAAACATATAGGCTATGTGTGTGTGTGTGTGTGTGTGTGCTTCGTTAATGGTATCAAGTGTTGGTGTAAAATACACTGAGTGGGCCGGATGAGTGATTTGAAACCATTAACTCAGACTTTATGCAAATAGGATGAGATTTACCAATGGGATTGAGGGATGTCTACAAATGAGACTTCTGAAAAGGTCAACAGCAGGATACTAGCATGCTGAAGGACAAAAAAAAAAAACAACCCTAAACTGTTGGTGAAAACTAAGTGCTAATTAACAAAAAATGAGCAAAACTGCAAAGAAAGCGCTTCGATGAGTATTGTGTTGGCTGATGCAGTTGGTTGATTGGGCCAAACTTTTTGGCCTTCACACAAAGCACTAGATTTGGCACATCATCCCCAGAGTGAAGCATGGTGGTGGTAGGATCGTGTTATGATGAGGTGTTACCAAGTATTGACCTTGGGGGAGGTGGTTACCATTAATACAACCAAGAAATGTCTGAGTGTGTGTGTTTTTTCAGTAGTAGTTGTTGGTGTTGTTTACACAAATGGCGGGATTTGGCAAGATTTCACAATGGCGTTGTCCAATAACTAAAGCATTTAGAGCAGAGGTGCTGTTGTGGGTACAGGTTTTTATTCCAACCAAGCAGAAACCACACCAGGGGCTAGTGAAAGCCAAGCCCAACTGATTACACAGGTAAAACTGGGTGTGGCTCTTGCTTGATTGGACTGAAAACCTGCACCCAGACTGGTCCTTTGTGGAAAACATTGGCCACGCCAGTTTTTTTAGAGCTTCAGGTAGGCTCCTTTAAAAATAGGAAGTATCTCGGGAGTGAGAAAGATGAACTCAGGGGTGGGAGACGTCTCCGAGCAGGGACGTGTAATGTGTCCAGATTGGGATGACGTGCATCTATTGCCCCAGGTCTGAACCAATACCATACTTAAAGAGATCTATCAACCTGAATCTCATGATTACGAAGTCACTAAGGATTTGTGTATTCCCCAGCATGCCATCATGACTCTTGTCTTATCTAGTGAAGGAAGCGACAGATCGTTGCCTCTATAAAGCCAGACTGAAAGCGTCTCGCTGAGCACTTCTGACGCTCCGACGAAATGCCCTTGTCAGCCGGCCGTGCACTTTCTCCCTGGTCCCTCTGGACTCCAGTGCTTATTAGCCATCTGGTATCAGAGTAAAGCGAGTCCCTCAGGCAGGGACACACTTCAAAACAAACTTGTTTCTTTCCTGTAACTACACGGAATCTCTTTCTTTTCTCCCTCATTTTTGCCTTAGGAGAATAACGATCTTCTGGTGATGATAGATCTTCTGTATGAACGGTGTGTGTGATCCATCCAAAAGCAGAGATCCCTATTCTGAGAAAACACCAGTGACGATGGGGTTTCATAGCAATGGGGATGAATAGTTAAAAATCCAAATTTTAGAAAAATTGTTAATAGAAATAAATGAATAAAAACGTTTGTATTACCGAACTGAATTGTTTGCCATGTTTGAATATTTTCAGTTGTTTTGTGTTAATTCGTGACATACCGACGAAGTCCAAGTTCCAAGTTCCTTGTTGTTGCATTTCCTGATTTGCTGTTATTATTTATTTATTTATTTATTCATTCATTCATTCATTTTTTTTATTCATTTTGCTGTTGCATTTTTCAGATTTTTTTATTTTTTTTATTTTTTTGCTGTTGGGTTTTTTGTTGTTCTTGTTTTGTTCTTTGTTTCTGTTTTTGCTTTGCCGTTGTGTTTTGGTTTTGTTTGAGGTCTTTTGTTGCACTTTTTTTTGTCTGCTGGCGCTGTGTTTTGGGTTTAGTCGTTGCGTTTTTCTTTTTCTGTTTTCTGATTTGACGGTGCGTTTTTGTTTCGGTGCTGTTGACTTTGCTAGTGCATCTTCTGATTTGCTTGTTGGGTTTTGGTCTGCTGTTATGTTTATGGTTTGGTTGGGGAGTTGTTTGGGTTGGGTTTTTTTTTGTTTGTTTGTTTGTTTGGAGGTGGTTTTTTTTGCATATTGCTGACGTTTGGCTGTCATGTTTTTCATTCTATTGTTGTGTTCTGGTTGTTCCTGTTGCCCTTTGGTGTTTTTGTGGGGGTTTCTTTGTATCGTTTTTTTTTGTTTTTTTTTTGTAATTCTATTTCGTTTTTTGAATTGCTCTTTCGTTTCCAAATTTGCTTTGTTAATGTGTTTTGCACTTATGGACCACAGTAAAGATTGACATTTATGCAGCGTCTACAAAGCAGATACACGCATTTGCTCTCCCAAATAAAGTCGCTTCTTCTCCAGGTGTCTAAAGTCCCATGCTCATAATGAAATATGGCTTTTGCCAGAGATAAGACCGCTGAGACCCGATGGAAAAAGCAAGACAGGGTAAGAGAGGACACCTAATATCACTGAGCTTCCTAATAAAATATTGGCAAGATGCAACCAGGTGACCTGAGTGTGCCAGGTCACTAATCCTTTGCTTCAAAAGTAGAGAGTGGAGAGTGAGCGAGAAAGCCCATGATTCATTTTATTGAGCTTTTCTCCTAAAATATTGTCGACAGGCAGTAGACGTGTTACAGTAAAATAGTCTGGAGCCTGACAGGACTCTTACCTTCCAAAGCAGAGGAAGAATGAGACAGAGGGAGAGAGAGAGAGAGAGAGAGAGAGAAAGACAAAGAGCATGAGCTAAAGGAGATGCCCCCCCCTTCTTTCTCTTCCCCTACTCCTTCCAAAGAGCACAGCTTCTTTCAAACCCACCTTCACTTTAAGTAATACCCAGTGGCTTTTATTTATGTTTCAATCGTGGATCTGGAGATTTCTGCGGGATGCAGAGTCACGGCCACGGCTGTGTGCCAGACACAAATATATCACTCCAACCCTCCTGCAGGACATAATCTCCAGTCTTTGTGAACCCCCCAACACCACCACCCCTCACCCCAATTCACACACACAAACACACACATATACACATATACAGTACAAGGACAAGGCCTGCTTATTCCAAAAGTGAAAAATTATGTGTTGTGTCGGCTTTATGGAGTGGAGAAGAAAACCTCCCGTAGATTGACCGATAGATCCCATGTGAGGCGGCCTGGGAAAGCCTTTGTGCATGATGCTGGAGCTGAATTCTGGAAAGCAGCCATTTTTGCTAATGACACATTTTGGCTGACGTGAATATTTTTAGGAGAACATGAACAGATGTCAGCAAAAAGGTTTTTTTTTTTTTTTACGTACGTAGGCTATATCCTAAACTTGCCTTGGCTTGGTCACTGGGTAAGGAATCAGAATGTAAGGAACAAATGTAACGGTAAAAACAATCAGTCTACCTAAATGCACACAGCGCGACATGGTGCTTTAGTGGTTAGCACTGTTGTCTCACAGCAAGAAGGTCCTGGGTTCGATCCCCGGGGAGCCTTTCTGTGTGGAGTTTGCATGTTCTCCCAGTGTCCATGTGGGTTTCCTCCGGGTACGCTGGTTTCCTCCCACAGTCCAAAGACATGCACAGAGGGGATTAGGCTAATAGGCTACTCTAAATCGCCCGTAGGTGCTAATGTAAGTGTGTCACCCTGCAGTGGATTGGCGACCTGCCCAGGGCGTACCCCGCCTCTTGCCCGAAGTCAGCTGGGATTGGCTCCAGCTTCGCCCCGCGACCCTGAACAGGATTAAGCGGTAGAGGATAAGTGAGTGAGTGAGTGAGTGATAACGTATGCAATGACTATGCTGTCATGTCATCATCAAAATATAAAAGGTTGCTCAGACATGTTGGTTTTTCAATGGATTTTATGCACCTCAGTGAACTATGGGGGCGGAGCTTCTGAAGGAGCGCTGAAGGGAGGTGTGTATTTGTTTGGCTGTTGAGTTCGAGTGGATTTGATTCACAATCAAGGACTCCGTGTTTAAGGGTGAATTTTCTCCCATTTCAGGTTTCAAAACGCTAGAAATTTACTTACGAGAGACACTTTTCAGGTCGGTGAAGCATGTGGTTTCCAGAGTTTTCAAATTTCACTATGTGAAGGGTTTCCCCGGGTCAACCCAAATATCCACTACGTTTTTTTTCTTCAGGGTTTGGTAGGAATATGAAAGTCTAGATAGTTCTACAGCCATCTCAAAAAAAAAAAAAAAAAAAAAAAAAGATCGTTCGATTGCCGTCGTGCGTTTAAAACAGCGTAAACAGCTGTCTCAGTGTCAAAATCTCAGTGTAGTTGTACGGCGCGACATGCTTCACTTACGGCTTGTTATATAAACGCCACGTGCGCAGAGTGATGGATGTAGTGCGGCATGCACATAATTACAGGAGTCTTTACTTTGCCGTTTCTATTACACTTCTTTAAAAACTCATTAGAGTTCTTTTTTTTTTCTTTTTACCAAAATATAGCTGTGTGTCTTTGGCAGCCTCAAGAGATTCAACCTTTTATTTAGCTTTTATTAGCTACACTGGAATGCCAAAATTATCTACTGTAAAGTGGTTTTCTCCATTGATATTACAATGAAATCAGAGTGCCATTTAAGTCTTAGAACTAAATTTCTCTTTTCGACACTGGCATCTAGGAAAGCATATATTTAGCCGTTCACAAATAAAAAGATATCATCTTTTATAAGGCTTCTGAAATACCAATCGCTGTAGTTTGCTCTTAAATGAGCAACAGTTTTGAGGCTTTTATAGAACAGTGTTAACAAATACAGGTAGTCCTCAAGTTACGATGGAGACGCATTCCACCACGTCATTGTAAGTTGAAAATATTGAATATCAGCCTAGCTTAGTCTAGCTTAGCCTAGCGGTGATGCACTGAACAGTACACTGATACACAAGGAGAAAGTGAGGCATCGCGTGAGGTGAGTGATCGGGTGTCGTCCGAACGTCCGTGTACGTCATACGCTGTTACGCTGGCCTGCCAGCGATGCCTGCCCACGAAATTTACATATTTTCTAAATATTTTACAATTTTTAGTGCATCGCAATCGTCATCATAACTAGGGGAGCGTCTGTATACCAAATGCATTTAACCTAGCATCCCTGTTAAGAGCAAGAGTACAGTACTGACGTAAAATAAATAATTTACTTTTAGTTTATATGTTGGGTTACAGGGTTGTACTTTCATCAATCAACAAATATACACAAATAAAAATAAAAATAGGAATTCAATAACCTACTTTTCTTCTTCTCGTGACCTGCAGGAAATTCGGATGGTGGAATATTCCAAATATATATAATATTTCCACTTGTTATAACGAGTCAACATAAAGTTATGTTATGTTGTTGGAGAGGCCCCCTATACCTGTATTTAAAATGTCTTTTAGCTTAGTTCATTTACAATTATGGATGTAGAACAATCAGTGAGACCCAATTTAAAAAAAACAAAAAACACCCAGAACATAAAATCAGCCAGCTAATAGATAAAATAACATAGATAACAGGCATCTGGCTTGCTGTCATGCCATTTACATAAAAAATGTGTTATTACCCCCACTCACTGTCAGAAATGACTGTAACTCATACGCTTCAATGAGCTAGCAAGCAGCGTACTGGCCACATGCAGACAATCCCAATCTGCCTGACATATGATACCGTACTTGCGGCATGGGAGGCGTTATTTTATAATACAAGCATGCTAATTTGATGCCTTGCCAGATGCCTTTGTCTATTGTGATGAAAAACAAAGTAGGGGGAAAAACACAGCAGGAAACAAATGACTAGCAATGGCTTGTCGAAGCTCTTAGACTGGATTGCATGTTAGTTGTAAATTAAAAACTTTCCTGAGAAATGTTAACATGGTTATTAATAAAAGCAAATTATAGCTAGCAAGCCCTGGTGCATGTAAAGTGATAGTCAGCAAAACTTTCCTCAAAACTGTTAAAAAAAAAAAACTTAACTGAAAACAAATTACAGCTAGCAAGAACTGGGGGAATGAAGTGATATTAAACAGTGAACAAAACGCTCCTAAGAATTGTTAGCATAGCTAAAAACAAATTATAAGTAAAAGGGGTGGACACGTCCGAGGTGATGCTAACTTGTCACCGAAACATTCCTGGAAAAATGTTAAACTTAACTAGGAACAAATCATAGCTATGAAGGACTGGCACAATAATTGGCGCCAAAGCATTCTTAAGAAATGCTATCTTGGCTAAAAACAAGTTTTTGCTAGAAGGTACTGGTTCGTTTGAAATGCTAACATTGCTAAAAACATATTAAAACTAGCAAGCACTGGGACAACTGAGAGGATGCTAAATCAACATAAAAACATTCCTCAAAATGCCAATGTGGCTAAAAAGACATTTATAAAATTCTAGCTAGCAAACACTATACCAACTGAAGTAATAACTGCCAAAGCTTTCTAAAAATAATAATAATAAATAATAATAAGTACCGGTCTGCCTGATGTGGTAGACCTCTAACTGGTCAGCAGAACATTCCTGTGAATTGTTAGCATAGCTATGAAAAATACTCATAGTTAGCAAGGACCAGTGCAACTGAGGTGTGATAACTCACCACCAGCTTTGATTTATTTATTTATTTAATTTTATATATTTTTTTTATCATCGACTCCTTCATAACCCTTCAAAAAGAGATGCTGTCGTAAGGGTTTCGTGATTGATGGCAGTCAGCTCTTTTTTCTTCTTCTCAGGGAGTAGCAGTGAGAAGCAGCGAGAGTGATTTGTGTGTGTGTGTGTGTGTGTGTGTGTGTGTGTGTGTGTGTGTGTGTGTGTGTGCGTGCGTGTGTGTGTGTGTGTGTGTGTGAATCAAGACCATCTGGCATTTTAGCTCTACATTTACAAAGCTTAGAAAATGCTTCGGCTAAGGTCTTAATACATCAGCATTACCAGGGAAAATATTTAAGGTGTCAGACTACAAATAGGGGGAAAAAAGGCTTTGTTCACACTGTAGGGAAATGAGAACGTCATGACTTTGAAATCCTTTTACAAGTTTGTCGTTACTATTCTTTGGAGTACATTTATTAGCTAAAGCTCCACTAGCAGCTGTCTACGCTGTAAAAAAAAAAAAAAAAACCTGTATCTATCGTAACGAAAATAATAATGTACGACAAGCTATTCACCAGGTGGGTGACCAGCGTTTGGCTACAAGCGCTAGTGGGGAATTTTTTCCCTCACATGGTGGCAAAAAGTGTCTAACATTAATATTATTACAGTGAATGTATTCCAACCTGATAGAACAACCCTGACTCCATCAAGACGAGCCCATATCTCAGGCTTGATGTGGACCAATACTTATAGTCAGCTCAGCGCTCATTACACGTTGTTGTACCCACATTTTTTTTCCTTTTTATTTTTTTCATCATTTTTTTTTATTATACATACACATGCATACAGTTGTGGTCAAAAGTTTACATACAGTTGTAAAGAACATAATATCATGGCTCTCTTGAGTTTCCCGTTACTTCTACAACTCTGATTTTCCTCTGATAGAGTGATTGGAACAGATACTTCTTTGTCACAAAAAACATTCATGAAGTTTGGTTCTTTTATGCAATGTTTGTGGGTGGTAAAGCCCTTCGTTATGTCCCAAAAGCTAACTGCGCCTTCTACATCTTCCGGGGACATGCCCAAGCACTGGCGGAAGATGCTAACAATCATCAAAAAGGTAAAACTTTTGGACATGTTAAAGGAAGGGAGCATCTGCGCCACTGTAGGATGCCGTTACGGCATCAACGAGTCCACGGTTCGCTACATAAAGAAGGCTGAAAAGAAGATAAGAGAAAATAAGGGCGCCAAAAGAGTCATAAGCATGCGGAATAAGACTGTGGTCCGGGTGGAATCTGCTTTAGGACTCTGGATTGAGGACTGGCAGAAGAAGAACATCCCCATGGACACCCATATAATCTGAGAGAAGGCCAAGCAGCTTCATGAAATGTTTGCGGATAGCAGAGCTGAGCTGGAGGACGACCCTCAACCTGGAACGTTTGCGGATTCCCCCAGCAAGAAAAGTGACTTTGCCGCCAGCAAGGGCTGGTTTGAAAAATTCAAGAGGCGATTCAACTTGGCCTAACACTCTCTCTCGAGCGCCTCGCCACCATTTTACAGTTAGCTAAAGAGCTTAAGTCATCGGTTGAAGAATGGGACCCACAAATGATTCGCTCTTGATGGCGCCACGGAAGTGTATAAAAACCTCCTGAAACAAATGAAAAGACAGCGCCAGCAACTGCCTCACGATGTTCTTTTCAAGGAAAAAATAAATGCTTTTAAAACTGATTTGCATATTTTTTGTAATATCTAAGAGAATATAAAGGGTTTATGCTGTATAATTGTGCAGGTAATGGTTATAAGAGTGTAGGAGGGTTTATAAAGGCTTAAAATAAAAAAAATTAATAAATAACCATATTATTACATGGTCGCTACTTTCACTTTTCGCGGTGGGTTCTCGAACCTAATTCCTGCAATAAGCAAGGGACCCACATTCAGGTTTGATAAATTTTGGTTCAAAACACAAGGTTTGGTCTAAAACTATCACCTAAAAGTTCATCATATAAAAAAATGATCTAGGTCATAACAAACATACAGTATGTACGTGCATGTCCTGAGCAGTTTAGTAAGACCTGATGCTTGTTTCCAGCTGAAATAAAGGCTATGGAAATTGAACTAAGCACTCTTTACAACCGTGGTGAGCAGAAAAGCATGTTTCAGCACTCTGAAGCTTGAGCTAGATTAGCTACAACAGCAGAAATACACATCAAGTTCCACTCTTGTTAGTCAATAACTGAGTGTTTTGGCACCAAAATGGGACAGGTGAAGATTGGACAAGGATGGGCGCTAATGAGAAAATGGAAAGTCTAGAAAAGTTTGTCATGCTTCTGGTCATGTGGTAGTCTCTGGTTGGATTAGTTCTGGTAAAACTGTATGAAATTTCCCCCTAGGTGGGACAAAACTGGAGAACCCAGAAAGATCCCACATGGGTGCTGGGAGAGCATGCACAAAAAGTCAACAGATGAAGAAAGAGGAGCTCGAGCCCAGGATTGAACCGGGAACCTTGTGAGCTGTGAAGAATGGCTCAATAAATTATACTCCAAATGTAAGCCTTTTTTTTTTGTTTGTTTGAACCACCAGACAAAACCTTCCCCTGTTTCACTAGGGAAGAACGGTGACATTTTTACTTTTTTTATTCTATCAATGGGTGGCGTACAGTTTAAATTTCGGTTAAATGTCATTAATCAACTTCGCACTAAATGTCACGGGTTTTCTCCAAGAACTTGACGTCCATGTCACCGCGGCATGGTTTTCATTTAACAACCCTCTTCTTATGTAGTATTTTTATTTCCCGAGGTTTCCATCCTTACAGGAATTCTTTCTACCCAGTCCGGGCCTGATTAGCATGGCCTTGAGATTATTCATTTCCATAGCTGCCCATGTCTTTTTGTACTAAAAAGAAGAAGGAGGAGGAGAGGCAATAAAAAAAAAAAACAACAACGCTCAATCCCTGAAGCATGAAATTGAATAATTCTTACAATGTTCATAAAAATCAATTTCACTCTACCTGCTTGCGTTTTCTGGAAGAAGAAAAAAAGGCCAGATTTTCATATGATACGATAAGACAAAGACTGCCTTCTTCCTCCCTTGGAACAAAATGAACCTTTTTTCAATATTAAAGTATATAAGTAAGTATTAAAACAGCTTAGGGTGTGCTGTTATGGGGAAGTAATCAACAACAGGGTGTTGTACTGTGGCCCGTGAAGTATTATTTTCCAGTAATAGCATGTCTCGAGGTGTTTTATTTGACTTATAAGACAGCAATTTACCACCGACGACAATTCTTGATTTACTGAAGTCTGACTTGGCATATTTTTATCCAGTCCTAGTTATGGAACATCCATGAAGCAAGTTAGTTCCTGTTATCGCTTGCGTTAAAGCAGCTGCAGTATAAAGAGTCATTCCTTCACCTTTAGCCTTGCATTTTTCTCTCCATTTATGTTAAATGGAGAAAAAAAAGATTATAGAGTAGCTTGCCATGTTAGCAAGCAGACCAGAACGAGCTGAAGACTGTCCCATGATGGAAAACCTCTATAATTATTTGAGAAAATGCACTGTTTTTGGTTTTGAATTTTCAGGGTTATGCCCACTTTGATCAAACCTCCTTGAGAGAAATGCTGATTATTATAATAATAAATATATTATATTTGGGGTGTGGCACGGTGGCTAAGTGGTTAGCACTGTCCCCTCACAGCAAGAAGGTCCTGGGTTCGATCCCCGGGGTCGACCTGGGCGCCTTTCTGTGTGGAGTTTGCATGTTCTC
>JAQMCW010000001.1:20596384-20610522 GCA_030068335.1 Chrysichthys cranchii
GCCTAATCCCCTCTGTGCATGTCTTTGGACTGTGGGAGGAAACCGGAGTACCCGGAGGAAACCCTCACAGACACGGGGACAACATGCAAACTCCACACAGAAAGGCGTCCAGGTCGACTCCGGGGATCGAACCCAGGACCTTCTTGCTGTGAGGCGACAGTGCATGAAACAATGTAGTCTATATATGAATATATTACAATCTTCAATCATATTTATGTCTCATTCTTTTCCTTCAAGAGTAGACATTTACATGTAGGACCTGCCCGTCAGCCTGATAAAGTTAAATCACATAATAATGATGCTTGAAGCGTGATGTAATCAATGATTCGGCTTGTTCATCGTTCTGAAAACCTTTCTAGTGTGAAATCTTGGCAATTCGTTTCAAACTACCCATATACTCTTAGTAAAGGACAAAAAGGAATCCAGGGATCATATAAAAATCCAGCCTTTCCCCCCAATTCTATTAGAATCGTCTGCAATCCAGACGAGCAGAAACTCAAAACATCTTAATTGAATTTGTTTCCAGCTGAGGCTCTTAAGAATGAGATAAAATCCTGGCTGGAACCTGCATAAAGAGAACATTTGTGATCTTGTTGCTTTGTCACACATGTTTTTTGGGTTTTTTTTGCTATTGTTGTTTGGGGTTTTTTGTGTGTGTGCAGTTTTCTTGAGGGTTTCGCTTTAAAAAAAAAAAAAAAACGGGTTAAAAAATATCATGAGTACGTTGGGGGGGAAAAAAGCAAAAGGAGGAGCATGCACTGTATGTTTGGATCACTTGGCCCTAAACTATGTGGTAAGGGATGAAATGTCTAAGAAGTGATGTTGAACTGCTGATTTTATCACTACATCCTACCTGTCCTTTAAGAGAATTTGGGAACATTGCGATTTGTGCCGCATATGTTCCATTCTCGGGGGGGATGCAGCAAAAACAGCTGCCCAAATCGCACACCTGTGACTCCTGCACTTATTCTTGGAGGCCTTTGTATATTGAAACTCCCTGTCCGTGTCTGGCTGTAAATGAAGCACACATGGTGCCGTCCTTCATAAATATTTTTTGGAAACACTATGAATGCTTATGTAGTCATTTCTAAACGTCCCCTGTTGAATACATGGCATTTGCTTTCACGTCTTTAGAGAGAATTCAAGGATGTGTCCCGAAGCATTCAAGGCACGCAAGTGGAAGAGTACAAAGAGTACTGACCTGCTGGTAATAAAGTAAAATAAAGTAAAGTCAAGTTTAAAATGACATGGTAACCCAGGGAGCAAAAGACAAAGCATAGAGTGGAGACATCAGTCTTCTCAAGTGAAAAAGAAATTCAAAAGTCGGTCCTCCTCCAAGAAAACCACGTTAACGTTCTTTTGGGACATGAAGGTTGTGATTCTGGGGCATTTCCAAGCCTGTGGGGAAACAGGGAACTGTGCAAATTCCTGTGCACTGTGGCAAAACGAACTTAAACCTGCAAGTCGCCGCAAAAGAAGAGGAACGCTGTCCAAAACAGTCTTGCCGCACCATGACAATGCATGTCCTCATACAGCAGCAGAGACAGCGTGACAGCTCGGGTTCCGACGTCTCCCACGTCCTCCTTACAGCCCGGATCTGGTGCTGACCCATTATCACATCTTCGGTCCCCTGAAGGAGGCGCTGCGCGGTCACAGATTCACCTCTGGTGATAAAGTAAAGGAAGCGGGGCTCACCTGGCTTCAGGAGCAGCTGAAAAACTTCTTCTCTGCGGGAATCCAGGAGCTCGATGAACGATACGACAGATGCGTCGTTCTTGCATGAGGCCTATGCGGAAAAGCGATAAGGTCAATTTCCCCCAGGTACTTCCGTTAAAGCCGTTAAATGTATTTTGCCTTCACTTTTTGATTCTCCTTCGTAGAATAAACATTCCTCATACACTGTATGGCTAAAAGTATGTGGACACCTGACCATCACACCCAAACTGTCGCCACAAACATGGAAGGAACCTCTATTCTTCTTCACTATTGGGATTTTTACAAATTATGCCTCTTGATATCTCTTGTCCGACCTGACATTTACTCTTGGCATGAATACTGGCATATTATTAAGCAAAGGGCGGCACGTTAGGAGATAGTCCACTGGGAGTTTAATGCCAAACTATCCCAGAGTACTGCGTCCGCGCTGTGAGTGGCTTATGCATGTTTGAGAACTGATCTTCTCAGAACAACATATAGAATATGAATACAATCCTTCGAGGTTGCTTTCTATGCAATAATTCGATATTTAGAATATATATATATTTATATATATATATACATAGTAATGCCTTTGACACCTTTATATATGCAAAGCTTAGACCTATGAGTCTAAAAGCCAGGTTCAGGGTCTATAAAGTGCTTACAGTGCTTGTATTATCCTGTTTGACTGTTGGGTCACTTGAAAGGATTTATTTGAAACCTCAGGAACCAGGAAGATATCACGTCCTATAAGTCATATCAACTTAGGTCTAAGGTGCGCCTTTTGAAAGCAATGACAAAAGATTTTTTTTTCCAAGTATACCACAAGCTCTCCGTTTATTTTTTTCCCCCTCCACTGGGCCTTAGTTAATTTCTAGATGATGGTGGCCTCTGAGGATGCTCATTTTCTAATTGCTTAGTTTATCATCTTTGGTCTTCCATTTCTCTGCCCCCGAGAGATGTCTGCATGGTTGCCAACTGGCGTTCATCCTGCACACATAACCGAACCATCGGAACATTCATCTCTGTTGATTTTCTACTCAATTACAGGTTCATATCTTAATGCACGTCTTGGGTTCGTATCTTAAATTCTAAAGGTTTGACGTCTCATAAGTCATTTGGAGGACCAGCAGCGTTGTAGTGCTTGCATCACTCCATTATCCACGTGGGTGCCTCTGGACTTCAGACGCAATTTATTTCTTAAGCTCGCTTGTTAATAAAAGGCAACACTGCTGGCTTCGTTGAGGTTAAGTATCTGATCACTGAGGTGATTTTCTACTTGCTTGGTCCATGTCTTCTTTGGTTTTTTACTTCTCTTCCTCCAAAGAAAGTAGCACAACTGTAATGGTATGGTAATCATCTGGGACACGTGGTGCCAAACCACGCCAAACACCGTCTCTGGATTTTCTCCTCGATCATGGGTTGCTGTTTTACATCTTCACCTAATGGTCTCGTTCCGAAGGAATTAATGCATTCGGAATATTGCGTTTGGAAAACCCTGAGCATTCATGTATCCAATCGATAAAGCAGGACTCGCAGGATTAGTGTCCAGAAGAGGTTCGTCTTGACGTTGATGGACACAAGGACCTCCTGAGACAGCCAAAGGCCACGGTCGGCTTGACCAATCCTCCTGTGAATCAATTCCACTTTCTCCTGCAACTCTAACAAGTTGATACGAAAACAGCATCAAAAACTCTAAAAGTATAGGTTCATCAGAGTGTGATCTTGTGATCCTTGGAAATGCTTTCATCTGCAGAACAAAGATGTTACTGCCATATATCATGAAATCAAACCGCCACATGCAAAAACTGCATCTGGTTGCAATCAAGCCAAATGTAATACTGAGCTGTGCCATCCATTATTCATTATGTCATTAACGGCCTGGGCAAGCGTGCCGCGGAGCAGCATATCAATGAATCACACGGGAACGGAAGGCGACATATTAATTCTGGACTCCTGACTGCCGCAAAAGGGTGACTTAATCTCATTAGACCCAAGAGCTGATTAGCAAAGGCAAACTTTGCTCTATGATTTGAAAGCTAAGGAAAATGACAGAAAGAGGCAAAAGAGCCTCCTAAGAGAAGCAAGCAGCTGTCGGACAGCTCTAACGCTAACCATAACTATTGGTACCTTTTGATAGAAAGTGGCTTTTGAGAAATTCCTAGAAATATGGTGTATAATCATTGGGTCATTTGCTAATTATGTACATTACCAATTACATTTATGGCACCTCCTAATGGTCACTGGATAATAAATAAAAAGAAACCCTTGGGTTATGTGATGTGACCTGACCCAAAGTTGTTCTATAACTGCACTTCCCATGTTAGGTCATGAATTAATCAAAGTTAAAGGTTATTAATAAATTTATCTCCTTATCACTCTACTTACATGTCCTCTTTGGTCCCGAGCTTGCTAAAGACTCCATGGTTCATCAAGCATAGTGGAATACTTAGGTGGCCCCATGAACACCAGTTGAAATGATTATCTACAGCACTGGAAAATCAATTTCCGAACCTCAGGCATATTGCGAGAACATGCTGTAGCCACATCAAGCCACATTTGAAGCTGCGACCTTGGAACAACCCTAGGTAAAAAAACAACAACAAAAAATGGGGCTAGTAATTAAGTATAACACAGACTTTCCCAGTCCCGCAAGTATATAAGCTAGCTCAAGCTTATCATTAACTTCAGCCAGTGTCTCAATAAGTATCAATGTCCTCCATGCTATTCCGTATAACCTCCATGCAACCTCCATGGAAAGGCATGAACAGGATTGATACCAAATGCTTTCCCGGGTGAATCAATTAGAACACTGTCACCAGAAGGTTGAGCGGTTAATGTGGCAGGATGTAAACAGAGGCTCGGCTTTCCATTACTTACATCCAGGTAAATATAGACTTGTGAGTGTTGACTGAGTTGGGATTGAAAGCAATAATGGAGCAGTGTAGGCCAAGAACTTTAGTCGCCACTGAATATTAAAGGTCACAAGAGTACTATCAAAGACAAGGTAATGCATTAAAGGGCAAATGACAGATGGAAAAATTGACTTGAAGAGTCTGTTCTTCCAAAAGATGTCAGCTGTGTTGGCGTTTTCATGATGGTGGTGGAGACCGCTAATACATCACTCCAAAATCTTTCTTATGCGTTCAACTGGGGTGAGATCTAATGTCCTCGACACAGCAAAAATGTCAACACCAGAATACAAATCTAGAGTTCAAGAGTCTGCTTTTGACTGCATTGCTGGATCCAACAATTTCCACGCGATTACAGGAGAGTTTTTTGGCTCATAAATGGGGCAGATGGGGAAAACCCCCAAAACGTTGGTCTTCATAAAGTCCTTAATTACAGCCCCGTGCAATTCCATGACCACATTAATCCCCCGCTATATCGCGGTTCACATTTCATGTCCCCGGCTATTCGCGGATTTTTATTTAGAATATATCCAATTTTTTGGGCGGATAAACATGAATTAAAATGGAGTAAAACATTCATAATATATAAAATACAGTACAGTGTATATCGTATTTACACAAGAGAAAATAAAGAACAAAGAACACGTAGCGTTATTTATGCAAAGACGTGGTGTGGGGATACTGAAAAAAAATATGGCTGGAGGAACGAGTCTGGCCAATCAGAATGCCCTATTCATTTAACCTTGGTTGTGATTGGCTGCTGGCTACGATGTGTACGGTCGGGGAGAAGCAACCAGCATTCGCCAAAGTATCAGCAGTGCAGGAGCTCCCATATATATATACATACACACACACTATATCCCATATACAGTATATACACAGTGGAACCTTGGATTGTGAGCATAATATGTTCTGGAGACGTGCTTGTAATCCAAAGCACTCGTATATCAAAGTGGTTTTCCTCATAAGTAATAATGGAAACTCTGATAATTCGTTTCACAACCGCCAAATATTTATATAAAAATGATTAATAAAAAATAAAAATAAAAAAAGTAAAGTAATGCATACTAGTGACCATCACACGTGAAACACACCACAGCACAGCGTGACACAGTGAAATTACTTCTCTGCATTCGACCCATTCACCAAGTGAAGCAGGGGACAGCTGAACAGCACAGCACCCAGGGATCAGTGCTTGGGGAGAGTACCTTGTTGGTCCTAGGCCTTGCACCCACAACCTTCCAAATGAAGGGCCAATGCCCTGACCACAAGGCTACCACTGCCCCTAAAATAATAAAATAGTAAAAATACATAAAACTGTCATGACGTCATGTCATGAAAACCTATTCTAAAGATTACTTACTTACCGGTTAAGACTTTCCTCCCAGCCACCGGCGCGTGCCATTGCATTGTCATTAAACAGATTCATCGCTCGCACTGCTACAGCCTTATTCGAGTGGTGCTTTTCTACAAAATTTTGCACTCTTTCCCGCATGGAGTTAGACAGGAATCTTTTCGGAGACCTCAAAAGCAATTGAACAAAGGTTGGCTAGATGGACCCCCAATGACTGTATATTGTCAGGTCTCAACTTCTTACTGTGTTTTACCCCCAAAAAAATCATTATTCGGAAGCATATAGCATATAGCATAAGTCAAGTGTGATGTCCTGCCCCAACAAACTCTTTGCTGTTGTGTTCTGAGAGCATGTAGACATTAGCTCCTTCGTTAGCCATTTTGGATGGTATTTCCGTTTTCGAAAGAATAAAGCAGAAACAAAATGGCATTTAGTGGCTATCTTTAGCCTCCAAACTTTGGCCATCCTGCAGAGCTCCTAATGAGCTCTCCTTCTTTGTAATGCCCAGTTTTGACATTAATTGCTCAAAAGTGCAATGTCCACACCGGTCACAAAGCAACTTTCTTTTCATTAACAACACTCACTATCAGGATTATTCCAAAAAACAGCGCCACTAATGAAATATTTGACATTTCGTAATATCACGTGGAGACATTCCCATGCCATGTTTGCGGTCTTGTTTATTTATATAGTTATATTTGGAGGTCTATGAACAGTCATTATGAGGTTTTCATCATTTCCCAGGCCTGTCTGTATCGACAGCAGGTTCATCCATCTTCTGCTTCTTTGTCTTGACTAACATTAGTGCCTTGTTTTTGGTTTTTAGAGTAATGAATGGAAGAGCGGAGACCAACAAGCTCTGTTAGAACTCCTTCAAGACAAGATAAGAAAGTAACCGAGGTTGGTGAACTTGGTTTGGTAACTGTTCAGTTCAGTTCGGTTCAGTTTAAGCGGCCATGAACGAGTGCTTAGTTGGTTGGTTCAAAGGAGTCTCAAGTTCCAAGAATCAGATATAGTATACACTGTATAGCGGCATCTGATGCAACCATGGAATACTCCAAACGACGTGTCATTTTCGTCATTAAAAATTAAAAAAAACATTTTCTGAAGTCTTCCCAAACTGTTCAATAAGCCTCTCTCTCTGGAGAGTATCCGCACGTTGAAATAAATTTTCAATTCCGACACCATCCAAAAGAGAAAAAAAACTGCTAATAATATTAGCGTTTTACCAAAAGAGCTGCAATAGATCGGACAAAAGCCTTTCAGAGACTGGATGCTGGGGCTTTTTTCCCCCTCTATTCACTGGCCAGATTCCTATTAATGACCTTATTATGGAACAGACAAGAAGCTGTGTACCCACACTAGTGCTTGAACTGATTGCCCACATTCATCAGTATGAATCAGCATCCAATAACCCAACAGCAGCCGTGTACCGCTGACTGCTCAGTCTCTTCTCTAGTGAGTTTATGAGGAAAAAGACGCCACATTTTATCCAGAGCAGACAGCCAGATCACTCAGTGATGAGCGAGAGAAAGCAGACGCAAGTCTTATTTGTACCATAATCTTTTTCATGCTGGGTTTTTCTTCTGAAGACCTTACATACTACCTTAAAGGTGCACTATGTGGGGTCTGTTAGCAGAAACGGAGTATAATATTCATGAGTACAGTATGTTTTCATTAGTGTATAATTACCTTGTATGTAAAATTCATTTGTCTTTTCATAAGCTTAGTATGTGCTCGTCATATCTGCATAGAGAGAGGGTCCACCTCTATGCAGCCACATTATACGCATAGCTGTATTTGCTTAAAGTACACAGTACTGTATATATTGAAATTCTCATGCAGCGTGTGACAAGACAAATCCCAGTTGGTTAAAGGGCTGGGTAAAGTGTGAAGGACAGATAGTGTCAAATCAAACCTTCCCCTAATGATTATACGACTAATTTCCATGCCAAATGTGTCAGATATGTTATTTGAATCAACTTAGGCACGTTGTTCAGAGGTCCCTCATCCACACATGGACTTATGGAGGAGCTTTCAGGTTCTTAACAATCGATATGTTAACATTTAATGCCTGGTTGAATATATATTTTGCTTGTGTAACTAGGATAATTGTGTAAACGTATTCTTGTTTTTAAAAAAAGGATAGTTATAGATGCAAGGCAAGGGTCGAAGACGAAATGAAAAGGGCAGCAAGAAAACTAGGCTTGGCCTACTCATGCACAAAAGACATGATAAGACTTTGCGACGGTGCGTCATTGCACCAACGTACTGTATATGCAGACAAACAAATCAAGGACTGACTCAGAAAAGGTGAACACAATGAGGTAACATACCAACAGGATATAGTCGGAGACAGGACTAGAGCAGGAGCCATAACTTCAGTGCAGTGGTGTTTGTTGCCATGGTAACGGTGATGCAAGTGGAAAAACTGTGACCTGCCTCTGCCCCATCCTCAACCATTAGTTTCTTTTCCTACATCTTCCCTCATTCCAGTCCAATTTAATCCACGTTTACAATCAAGATACCATTACGCATGTTTGTGCGTCAGTGATTACCCCCCCCCCCCCCCGCCGCCGCAAAAAAAAAAACCCCAACATAGATGGTTTTCCTTTAGAAACTTGATTATTCATCGAAACCATTCCATTTCTCTCTCCACGAAATTCACCACCCACTGAGATTAATTGCAAGTCAATATTGCCCCATTCGACCTGTTATTCTTCATTTCGTGACCTGCAGCATAAATCATATTCCATTTCCTATTCTTAGGCTTCGTGCTGCTTCAGGACCATCCTTCTTTATCCTGCACTGGGTCCACATCAATTATATTATTGGGCATGTTACAAAAGACTTTGGCTCCACACCATTGACACCGTGAATTGAGTGGAGTTACAGCTTTGGAAATCTCTTGTCACTACCCAAGATGCTCTCCTTGTAGTGCGTGTACAACACCTCCAATAGATGTCCTCATCCACTGAGGGATTGATCTTGGTTTGCTTTCATACCTCCACAGACCACTGCTACTCATCACTTCACTGTAGGCAACGCTGTACCTAAGACTAACCCAGATATAGCCAGCTTCAAATTCAGTGTGGCAGTTCCTGATAAGTACAGTATGAAGGGGATTTTTCTTCTTAATGCAATGTGTCATATTATTCTCTATCTCGCTATCTTCGTACATCCAGGATACTGGCGAAAGTTCCTTGGTTTTGTCCGTGTGAACTCGAAGGGCATTGCTGTTTATCAAGCTTTCCTTTAGGTTGCTTAATAATAATAATAATAATCTGTCAAGTCTTAGTCAGAGAGCTAAATCAATTGGTGAAGAAGCTTTAATTTTCTGAGGCTGAAAGCAGTCGAGCAAGCTTTAGAAAACCGTCTTCAGGCACAGTGTCAGTGGGGTTTTTTTTTTCCAGTCGGAGCTTGCTTGCAGGGATAATGGTCGCTCTCTCATCAAAACACCAGAGCTCTACAAACAACCGAGTTTTACAGGGGCAAAGTGGTGGAAATTCAGACCTTAGTTTCCCCTCTGTTTGCATTCTCACAGGTGAGTACGAGATGTAGGTAGGCCTATATCAAGCTCTGATCAAGCCCGTCGACCAAGAGATCAGCAGGTTTGTCGGAATCTACTGAAGCATGAATTACAAAGAGTGTATCCATGGAGCCAGAGCCCAAATCCCTTTATTCTACCACAGAACCCATATTCTTCAAGTGCGTCTTAGGGTATCAGTTGCCCCTGTTCATGTCAGCAGTAGATGACCACGAACAAGTATTGCAGACCGCTCCACCAGCTATGACCTGGTCAGTTGGTCTGGCTGGCCACTCAAAAATCTGGTGCCGGAAAAAAAACCTGAGATTAAAATTTGAGGTCGTGTCACTGGGGTTAATATTCCCAGCTTGTTTCTCTGTTATTTCATTTTTACCTGGACAGAAGGTCATGGTTAGTGATTGCCGGTATGGTTTTGACTGGAACTAACCACGAGAAATTCAAGCACAGGACACATTTTACCCTGATGCCTGTCTTGTTTTCGACCACTCATGAGGTCTTTGCATAAGACCACAGATACATTGGATTACCCGTTAGTTCAAAATGTCATTTCACCTTAGGTGTCTCAGGGGCATCATGTTGACACTCAGTCGTTTCATAAAAGTTGTCCAGTGCTCTAGAACACAAAATTTGACAGGCAAAAATTCATTCTGGATCCAATTCAATTCGATTTAAATTGAACAATAGACGTTGTCACAGAGAAGCATTACAGAAGTCTACGTGTACAGCAGACAATGAAAACACCCTGAAAAGGCGTACGAAAGAAACCATGCCCATCTTTTGGATTAGACACCATTACAGTATACAGGTACTGTATAAAAAAAAAAAAAAAAAGGAAAGATGATCCGTACAACGTTTGTTGAAAGGATGAGCAAATTGTGAGGTTTCCTATAGGAGCACAGTGAAGTCTTTATGATCACAGCAGCAGATCTACAGTACAAAGTTGAGCTTCAGATGAGATTTACCGATGAAACAAGGGTGAAACCTGGGCATAAAATGGGGGGTGCAACCTTTCTTTCACAACAGCTGAAAGTGAGTCACGAGTACAGACAACTCCAGGCAAAAGTAGAGCATGACTCAGGCGGATGCTCGGAGCGAGAACATCCACAGCACTAGAGGTGAGTCCAATTCTGGCACTGCTATCACAGGCAGAAAGAATACACACACAGCTTGACAATGAGAGAGAAAACAGATTACTTCTGGGCCACCAGTAGTAAGCCAAGAGGAGTTGTTGGGTCTACTTCACTCACAAGGCTGAGGGGTTATATATCATCTCAGTGGGCTTCTGAAACAGTTCAGACTTATGGACTGCTTCTTCCTGGACGTATAAACTATTAGTAAGTAATCAACTTTTTGGGGTGATAAGGGTACCTAATTGTACCAAATTCTTGTAATTGTACCACACCATCCTGCTGTTGATTATTCCAATTCCTGCTGACTTCAGCGAGAGGCGGGGTTACACCCTGGGCAGGTCACCAATTCACCGCAGGGCGACACACAGAGACAGACAACCATTCACGCTCACATTCAGACCTACGGGAAATTTAGAGTAGCAAACCAGCCT
This sequence comes from Chrysichthys cranchii, assembly GCA_030068335.1. Lineage (NCBI taxonomy): Eukaryota > Metazoa > Chordata > Actinopteri > Siluriformes > Claroteidae > Chrysichthys > Chrysichthys cranchii. Next base: position 20,607,457 of record JAQMCW010000001.1, read on the forward strand.
AATCCCCTCTGTTCATGTCTTTGGACTGTGGGAGGAAACCGGAGTACCCGGAGGAAACCCACACGGACACGGGGAGAACACGCAAACTCCACACAGAAAGGCGCCCAGGTCAACCCCGGGGATGGAACCCAGGACCTTCTTGCTGTGAGGCGACAGTGCTATCCACCACACCACACCACACCACCATGCCGCCTCCTCAAGTTTTATTCCTTACTTAATGTCTGTTACTGTTTAATTATTACCCAGGTAACACCATAACCCACAGTGAACTCTATTCCTTTTCTGCTAAACCTACATTGTGGAGATGATCACGAGAACTTTAGATGTCTGGATGATTTCATGCTTCACACACAACCCATAGGTTGAAACAGGGCAGCAAAGCACCATGGCACCATGGCAAAAGTTGATGCGGAAATTGATGCAATTCCCACTTTCATCTCCAAACGCTCCAGGCAGGTTAATTTTGTCATCTCTCAGCCCCATCAGAAATTTGTCAATTAGGAAGACATTTAGACTTCTGGTGCTGCCTTCTGTAGCTCATGCTGCTCGTGTGGCATGTTCTCCGCCAACTGTTCACACTCACAGCCTCAAGCTCACAAGCTTTCCTACAGCCTCAATGACAAGCAGATGCTTCTTGATTTTTATTTATGATGGTGATGATCATCCGAAATATCTTTCGACTTGGGGGTCAAGAATTATCCGCGATGAATGAAGCTGCACAGGTTTTTTTTAAAGGAGTATGTGGGTGGTGGTTACACGAAAGAGATCTAAAGATTTGGCACCTACGTACAACTTTACTGAAAATATGTATGCGATGAAATCCCTGCCTTGTAAATCCAAAGGCTTCCGACGGAACCTAGGATTTCGACCAATATGCTGTAAGTCAGATTTACAGTACGATTTTCAGCCAAAATTTTGCTGTCAGAAACAAAAATACATCATAAAAGACTTCTTTGGATTGGAATGCATAATGTGACATGTTCACCAGTGGCTGATTTAGTGTCTCCTCTACAAAAGGCAGTTCTGGCGGTTTTGTCCGTTTTTTTTGCAAATTAAAATCTCAGCATGTGCAAAACTCACAGGGTGGCTAAAAATATGTCAGTGGCAATGGAGAAAGGTCAATGAACCAAATAGATTCGTCGTAACTCAGACCTAGTCTTAGAATTATTCTGTTTAATTGATTGCTTGTGTTGTGTCAGGTTTTTTTCCCACCTTGCCATGAATACGAATTATTATAAAAGCCCATAAAGGTGTATCTTCGCCCAGATCTGAAGGAACGTAAAAGGATGCATGGTGGCTTTCTTCTCGTAAACTGCTGCGTATGAGAGGAAGCCTTTAAACACAAGTAGCACATGTCCCTGAGGTGAAAAAACCGTTCAGGTTTAGTTCCTCGGCAGCTCAGATTTAAAGAGACATGAGAACATCATGGACAGTGAGTGGATGCAGCTGCCTGCCAACAGCTTACAGAGAGATACTAAACAGCTGCGAGTAGTCGCTATGGTAGCAGGGTCTGAGCAACATCTGTGAGGGACTGGTGTCGCATCCAGGGTGAATTTTTCCACCAGGGTTGACTTCCACTTTGACCCTGACCAGGATAGAGTGGTTGAAACGGACGATGCTAATCAAAAGATTTGAACATCCTATACTTTTAGTGTCTTTGTAGAAACATCCAAAATCGTTAAGACTCATATGAAGAAATATTTAATAGTAGCACTCATCGTGAGTCCTGTTAGTATCCAAGAGCGACCACAAGTGCCACAAAGATTTAGGTTTCCTTATTGACTTCTTAGTTTGTATCAATTTGGTTTGGTCCAAATCGGGCTGATTAATAAAACGGCTTCATTGTGATTCCTATACAAATAACACGGGTGTTTGAATACTTCTGACAAGCCGGGTCTGTCGAAAAAGTCATCGCGAAAAACTAGGCTGAAAAATCGCTAGAAGTAATCAGCCATGCCGACTAGACCACGGTGAAATATCTTCCAGATTACGCCATAAATCTCGTCATATTGACTTTTACTACTAGACAAACTGACACATAGTTCTGATTTGTAGAACATTGGCGAAGCATTAATATTAAAGCCATGTAATGCATATGAATGTGCACCTACAGCCAAAGCCATTTTGCTGCTGCATATGCCATCCATTTCGGCACGCATTCACGATGCCTTCCGCAAAAGAGATATCGCATTTGCTTATGGTTTATGTAGCTGTTTACAAAAAAAACCCCAAAAAAAACCAAAACAAAAAACGTGGAATATTTATGGCACAGACAGCCTATCAGCTTAAAAAAAAACAAAACATTCTAAGTAAACGACAGCATGTAATTCAAAAAGCACAGAGCTAACAAGGGCACTTTCTCAAAGTACTCTAGTCTTTTATCATTTATTTTAATAATTGACTCAGTAATGTTTCAATAAGTCATTTCCACGGAGACGATTTGATTTGGTCTTATATCAAGTGCCCCAGCTCTTTGACACTGATTAAAGTGTTGCAAAAGTGCTTTATTGCATGTGGATTATTAAAAATACCATATATATATATATATATATACACATTTTTAAACACTCGCAATTGGGTCATTACCAAACCTTACCAATTAGCTAGGTCTTCCCTATCACATGACAATGAATTTGGAGGAAATTCCCGACTGCCCTCTTGCATATCCGGTACATGATCTCACATACGATTAGATAGGGTCGCTCTAATTGGCGGGAGAGAGGAACGAAATGGCACTTTGTAAGAAAGAAACCCTACTCCCCCAGCTCACAGTGAAGCTCACATGGTGGTGGTAGCATCCCGTTGTGGGGATTTTTTTTTTTTTTTTAGTTTGTTTGTTTTTCATCAGAAGGAGCTGGGTTGAGCACAAAAGACCAGACGGGGTTTTTTTTTTCTGTGTTTTTTTTTCCTTCGGTGTGTGTGTGTTCCAGTCAGGAGAAGTTCAAAACTGTTTGAAAGAAAGCTTTCAAAAACATACAGCTTTTCCTTTGACTCTAGAGAGCTCTTAGAAAAAAGTATTAAATAAACATTCCGCCTCCTTACAGAAGACTCACACAGACATTTTAT
>JAQMCW010000001.1:20649085-20663169 GCA_030068335.1 Chrysichthys cranchii
GGTGGGAGAGAGAAAACCGAATATAGGATTTGCAGAGTGTCTGCAAATTATTAACATGTCTTAAAGCTGGATGAGTGTTTAAGGAAAGCTAAGTTAACCTGCGACAACCATAGGTTTCCTTAATGGTTTTGAAATATTGGGACTGTATAAAGGACCATAATGTTATAGGTCCTCGCACAAAGGAAAGGGATATGAAATGTGGTAATTGGGTTCATCTGAGGTGAATAAGAGTGGAAGTTTCTATTGTTAATGATTTAATCCATGGTGCGTGATGATTGTGGCCATTTCGGTGCCTCGGAGTCTGATTCATTGTCTCATCTGGCCTGAGCATGTCGTAGATTGAAGATGCAAACAAGCACACATGGTGAATTAGTCTGCTCAGTGGACTGAACAAATGCATGTTCATGTAATTTATAGCCATATAATTGTCCGAACAATTACACTTTCTGCGTGTGTGTGAGAGAGAGAGAGAGAGAGAGAGAGAGAGAGTCATCATCAACACTGGAACTAGTTCAGGCATGTCTGTTTGGTTCTGTCCCAGCTCTAAGGACACAACACAAAGACTCAGTCTCACACTTTGTTTGCCAGCTATCACATACACAGAACCATTAAAAAAAAAACCCTGCGAGCTTATTTCAGATTAAATCACACACCATATGTGGACCTTAATGTCCTGGCTTGCACTCTCACACTCCAACACGCACACGCACACACACTCTCCAGTATAATAATAATAATAATAGGAAGCTTGGAACCAGTGATGAATCCACCTGTCCACATCTCTTTTCCAGCCCCCTAAATGATTCTTTGTATCCTCAGGCAACATCATATATACATATACGCTATACATGTACACAGAATCTCTGGCGTCCTTGTTTTTCCTTGGGACTAATGACCAGGAATACACTAGGCTGTGAGTTTTTAAATTAGATGTGCCCAAAAATCCGCAAACGCATGTGACACGTAAGCTTCACACCACCGACTCCAGCCTCTTCGGTATTACCATCCAGTGCATGTCTGTATGATTGGGTGAGCCAATGAAGTGAGACAGGTGGGAGCTCTAGAGGAAGTATGGCAAGTTAGCGCCATCTAGTGAGAAATCCTTCATTAGCTTGAGTACTCCTGTTTGATGACAGCCTACCTGGTTTTATAATACGCAGACATGAGTCGGTTTCCCTACTTGAGATATTTGGGGTTAAATATTTGAACAGAGATATAATTTTATGACCGGGATCGTTCTTTTTTTTGATTGGTTGCAGCAATCGGGCAGCAGGTTGAGAAAGTCAAGCCAGACTTTTGTACTTTGCAAAACTTCCAGCTCCTATTAGGGGATTCCCAAACTCCCGAGTGAGCTATGAGATATAATCACACCAGTGGCTCCAGGTCTTCCCCAGGGTCTCTATCCTGTTGGATGTTCTTGATCCAGCCTTACCAGGAACCAGGAGCTATGCACCCCAACACTGAGAAGAAGCCCAGCAACCCTGGTGAGAAGTGTTCTTTCTGCAGCCTGTACTTGCAACCGTACCCACAGCATATGACCATAGGTGTAGATAGGGATATCGTCCTCGAACTGCGTTCCTGCTTCACCACCACTTGAGTGGAATAGCAATTGTTCCACTGCTGTCCCCGACTCAATCTTGTGTTGTCTTTACCAATAAGGTACCATCCTAAGGTACCTTAACTCCACACTCAAGGGCCTTCAAGTATCTCTTCGTGTTTTCCAGTAGAGGACCATTGCCTCAGACTTGAAGGTGCTAATTCAGATGTACACAGAAGATCAAAATCTGAAAACATCACCATATGTACTATGAGGATGGGATTTCTGGACATTAACTCTGTTAAGTCATGCTGCCGGAGGACGTCTGTGGTATTTATCCTTCGTTTGCACAGGATCAGCGATCTCTGTGGAAGAACTCTGACAGATGGGAGTGTCTTCGTGATATATGCACGATAGTCATGCTAGACGTTTTTACAGTGTATATAGTACATGTATCACAGGATTGTTCTGTTTAACATCATAAACACTTGTTGTTTTGCTATGTTTCATTTGGTCTTTGTCGTCTCAGTGTAGGGAAAATGGTGCCATTGATTCTGTCAATCACCCAGTTTGGCTATATACAGTATATATATATATATATAAACATGTGCACACACACTCAAACATGGAACACAGCGCACATATGAGTGTGAACCTTGGTATTGTGAATTGAAACGCTCTAAAGAGAACATGAGTTCCTGTCTTAATGAGAAAAAGCCCTGTATCTCCTTTCTCATTAAGAGCATGGCCAGATGCTTGCTCGAGGACTTCCAGGTCTGGACAACACATGGGACAGCAGGAGCTCAAATATAAATGACATGACCCAGCAATGTCTCACATTAGCACTGTAGTGAAATATTTATATTCAGAGAAAGTTTCAAGTTTCCCTGAATTCCGCAGCTGCCTTAGTAGCCGTATCTAGGTGAGCCTATTCACCGTAGCAAGGGTAAGACCTGGGGATTTTTGTGAATTTCAAACCTTTAGGTTGTGCATGTTGTTGGCAGGAGCGTCTTTGTGGGTGTGAGTGTGTATCTGACAACAGTGTGCTGCCTACCACAGCTATCAGTCCACCAAAAAAAAAAAAAAACATTTCTTGCTTGGACAAAATTTGATGGATGGTATGACTGCGAGATGTTGTCATCTACCAATTGGCATCTCTGTGAGTGGATAATAGGTTTGAAAGGAGTTTTGTACCCTAACTTATTTTTATATGACACAGCACTATTCATGACATGGTTTGTCACTTTTAGTCAAAACAAATCTACATCATCGAGTTGAGGTAGTGTCCTATATTTATTCATCCCCTGGCAGAACACTGTCCAATTTGTTCTCCTCAATCTCGTCTTAACTAGATGAATGATGGCACACTTATTTTCGGTTTGGGATGTTGCACTTGGGTCTGGGTTTAATTAATCGGTTTAATTGTGCCGTAATATATTTCATAACACGTCTTACACAATTATTAGCACCCTACATACACCAAGATGTCATCAGTGTAAATGTATTACTTGAACATATCTCAGAGCACATAATTGACAAATGACTGGAATAATAGACGGGGCGTTTGCCAAGCCATATGGCAACGCCAGACATTCAAAATCACTGTGGAGAAGGCGATTCTACTTCCACTTGTCTTGCGCCTTCATATGCACAAATTCTGGCAATTGTTTCTGTGCAATTTGCACCAAAACAGGGCGTAGTGAGGTTTCTTTGTCATCCGGTTTAGTCTTTGGTAATAGACACAGAGTCCTTCAGCCCCTTTTGTCCATGTAGAAGAGGCAGTACCTTTAATGGTCAAAGGGTAGATGTGAGGGTGCCTCTGGCAGAAGGTCTGTTGCCAGTGTCATGGGGGTTTGGTGGTGTCTTGCATGCTGTAACGTCCTCTCCTTTGCTTTTTACGTATTGGCATTTATAGGGAAGTAAATCTGCACAGGATATGAATGCAGTGAAAAGCTCTTTGCAGGAGCTTTGTCTGTAGGGCTGTAGTCAAGAGTCTAGAGACTAGAAGGGTCGAGGCCATGTTTGTGCCAGTGATTCCTCTGTTTTCTACAAAAAAAGAATTATTTCATGTGAAACTTTCTGCATGTGAAAACAAGCATTAGGCTCAGCAATCTTGGTCAAGCCCAAAACTATATTGGGCAAGATGCCCAGGGGCAAAGACCAAGACAAGTCCAAGTCAATACAGAAAACTTCTCAATGGGGGCATCATTAGGCCTATTTTAGGGGGGCGGGCTTTGTACTAAACACATTTAGCTTGTTAAAATAAGAAACTGAGATGTTCCTGGAGTGCACAGAAGATCAGTAGTACTGTATGGGCAAAAAGCATGCATACCTGCATGCATACCTGCCATTATGAACTTTAGAACATACCTGGATATGTGGGTATATGTATGTACAAGCTACACTTAAGTTTTTTAGCATATATATTTGAATAACATACTTAGGATCTTCAGGTATTTTAAAGGAGATTAAATGGCACTGGTTGACTTTCATACCATCTGGATCTGTAGATTTTATACTGGTCTTATTGTTCTATCGGGGATCCTGTTAACTTGTGGCACGTTTATTCAAAGGACAAGGGGTTCACCTGTTTTGTAGTAGACGTAAGATGGAAGCATATTGGTGTGTTTGGGGACATTTCCCCAGGAAATTTTATCATCGCATCCGACCAAACCCCCCAGTAAAGAAACCCCCCCCGCCCTTCATTCACCTACAACTATGCCCCTGCTTCGCAAGATCAGACTCTTTCATTCTAAGACCATGTGTAATAATCGTAATAATAATTAAGATTCAAGTCTCATCCATATAGAGCTTTCTCCTGGCTTTGAGGGGTTTCATCTGGGTTACATGAGCACAGATCAAAATTAAGCCTCTTGCTCAGAGTTAGGTTTCTGCGCTATCAGAGAGACACTGAATAATGAGATCTTGGCGTCTAGACGGATGGCTTGTCACTCTGCTATGCTTGCATTTTCCATCATTGTCACCAAGATACTGCTCCTGAGCAACAGCTTGCTATCTATGTCTTTATCTGGAGTTGCAGTTTGGTCTAGTTTTGCTCGTGACGTTCGTTTTTTCAGGCCACATAACAGGTTGAATTTATACTGCGTTGATTATTCCTGGATTTTGTTCATTCCATAATGACACGTCACGTAATGAAATGCAAACATTTGATCACAGAAAACCATGCAATTATGGTCCTCTGAATCATGCCATCTAAGTGAATCCTAAAGAGTTGCACTTTACAGCCGGGTTTCAGCCTTGCGTTAATTGATTATCCTCTCGTACGCACCTGAATACTGGAGATTTGCACCTATAAACTGCTGCTATAATCATAAAGACTGTCCTGTGTTCATCCCAGGAATCTTATTCCCAGTCTGCTCATACTGAACACACTTAGTAGTGTTTTTCTTTAATCAACTGCACTTTTATACTTTAATGATTTATAATCCGACTATCTGGTGTCACCAAGAAGAGGGCGCGTTTCCTTCCGGGTCTCCAGGTTTCCTCCTTATGTTGAATCAGGGCGTCAACACCAACACCGCTGGCTACCTCATTATGGATTGATTGATATCTATATCTGAATTTCTATAAAGCTGCCTTAGGACAATGTGTATTGTTAAAAGGCCTATACTTGACATGTTGGAAATATTGCATTTATCAGGGAGCATTAGGCAGAATGACTTGCTGTCCCGTAATAATGAACCGTCACTGGTGATGTCGGCTGTCATCTGTGTATTTTGTGATACATAAATTTTGGTGTTAGCTAGCTTCTGCTGTCCATCAGAGCCTCGGCAGCAGTTTCTGTCACGCAGCTGTCAAATATGCTCTCATTACACTGGCTCTATCTCTCATAGTCCCACCTGAAAGTGCCCTGGAAATCATGACAAGTGGCGTATTCTGTAGACACAGAGACAAAATGATTTACTTGAACGCATTATCAGTATTTGCATGGCTTCTGCATCCATGTAGCATTCAGATTAAGTGAGCAAGAGGCTTCTGCCATCTGTTAACATTTTTATTTCTGGCCTAGTCCCCATTGTCATTTATATGTATGAGAAATTCCCTACCTTCCCTAGCTTCTGGGTTTAGCCTGTTCACTATGTAGTACACCATTGGGAACATGGAGAATATCCAGGGCATTTAACATGCTTCAGAAAGCACAATATGTTGTTTACATCCCAAAGTATATGTGTATATAGAAACACATCCAAATTTGATAATCTAAAAATATGCCAATGGTTTTACTAAGATGTTACAGACGATTGCGTCTTTCTCCTCAACAAAATGGCACATCTTCTACCTCAAAGTGAAAAAAAAAAATGCATTGCAGTGTTTCTGCAAATCTGTTAACTTCACACCAGTTAAGCGTAAAAGTCACTTTCAGGACCAAGCTTACGTAGGCAAAGTAGTACTGCCAGAGGGCAGGTGTTAAATTTGCAGCAGCCAGTTTCCATACGTGAAGACCAATGGAATGGAATAAATTATCCTATTTATTAAGACAGAGTCTAAAAAACTATTAAAAGTTTAATAGTTTAATAGTCTGCTGTGCCATATGAAGATGGCATATATACACAATAAGCACCTCTAATGAACTATGGACTGATGATGGCAAACAGTTGCGATGGTTTTTACCTCACAGAGTGAGGTTGTACCATCATAGCAAGAGTAAACACCTTACTTGGGTCGTGGCTATCCTGATTCTCCAATGTACGAAATATAGCACTGTAGAGCATAGCCAGAAAAGAAAGTGGAAAAATCCTCCCAAAACACAAGCCTCCCAAACATGGGTCATATGAGCTTTGGATGGTTCCAATGGGACTGCTCGATCCCAGGGTGCTTCGTGCCATGCTTGAGTGCCTACAGACTTCTCTCTATACATGTATTGTGCTAGTTTGACCTACCATGTCCCTGATAAGTCAGTGCAACCTGATCGCAGGGACTGAAAGAGGCCCGAATCAGGGTTTATGTTCCGTCCAAAAAGCTGTGCGAGATCAGACGAGGAAAGATTATATCAAGCGGTAGCGGGTTCTGCTGAGACCTCAATCCGTTTACTTGTACAGTCGCCAGCTGGCTCAGTGGACCGAGGAAGCTCTTATAGGTAGCAAGGCAGGCTTTTTCTGTATATATGTGTGTGTGTGTGTGCTGTGTGTAAGGTAGGATTCTAAGAATTATATTATTATTTTATTTGTTATTTATGCCAAAAGCCAAAAAGTAACGATAATTAGCCAGTGAGAGGTGGCTGGATGCCACAAAGAGAAAATAGGTCTCATTGTGGTTGCCTGTGATAAGCCATCCATTCCTTTACCTGTAGTAAGCTCCGTAAGCTAATAAATTGGTCATATGACTCCTTGAGAATGTAACTGACAGAATTGCTAAATGTGAGCATTCGTTTTTATGTTTCATCTTTGTTAACTCAGATGTGAACCACGTCATTTCAAGCTTAAAAGGTTTGAGCTACAAAGTGAGTCCACAAAGCCCATGGATGGAAACTTCAACAAATGGTGTGTTGCTTGCTAGCAACAAACTAGCCAGCTAACATTAGTTTTTTGGTTCTAGCTCCATCTTTGTCCTACAGCTGTTCTCTGTTGTGTGCGCCTCTTTTTTTCTGTTCCTGTTCCTTGGTCATGTCAAGAAATGCCTGGTCCATAAAATTAACTCACACCCTGAGAATTTTCCAGTGTAGTGACATGTAACACTCTACAGTCCCAGTAGAGGTGAATGCTCAGATTAAAACAAAGCCCTCAGGAATCAAGGGTATCTGTTTACATCCCCTTTTTTTTTGTCAAGAATAGTCGAGCACCCTTGGATTAGCTTTCACAATGCTTAACTGAATCCGGGAGTGTTTTACATGGCCTTTCATTTCCAAAAAAAAAAAAAAAAAAAAAGGCAATACACTTATTACATCTCCGAGGGCCAAAGGTTAATTACAATGTCCCAAAATGGCGCACAACGGCCCACAATTAATGCGAACCGGTGGGGGGAAAAAATAGGCCGCTCAAGAAAGTACATGGTCGAACGATAATTAGATACGTGTGCTGTCGACATCAAGGTCATTAGGCTGCATGTGCCCAACAAATGCTTAATTAACCCAGAATCAAAATCGCTAATGTTCATTAGTTGTGTTGCCATGCTGAAACCAATCCATTAGGACCCTATATTAGATGTCATTATCATTTATAATACATTTGTGTCGTCACGCCAAAGCGTCTCATGAATAAGCTACGCTCATCTGTCCCGGAGATTTATTACTGCCGCATAAACACCCCCCCCACAAATTAATTAATTAAATGATATTCTGATGTGCAAAAGAGTAAACAGGGCGACTGGACAGTTTTCACTTTTTCATATATATTTTTTTTTATTGATAATAGGTCGTTCATGTAAATCTGAAACAAAAGACTATTTACATGAAATATTGTTCAAGTCCTGAAGACAGCAATGTATGAGCACCTGTGTTGAGATCCTTCCAAAAATGGGATGGGTACATGTGACCAGGAGAACATTTTCCAGAGTGAAGTTTGAGTAAGAGATTTGGGAACGCTTTTCGATGAAACACTGTCTGGAAGGTTATCTATGTGGGATTAACCAGCCTTGAACTCTAAGCTCAGGTGGCTGTTGCTATCACACCGTCAAACATGTAATACAGATTCAAATAACATTTTAAATCTAGGTCCATGGTTGTTCGTTACAACCGTTGCCGGTATACGGACAACCTGGGATAACGGTGGCAATATAGACCCAATGTGTCCCAAATCATGCCCCCCCCCCGACTTTAAAATGTAATTAAATTCATCAGGTGATTTAACCTCTAACTAGGATGAAGCCATGGAGGGCAAGGGCAACAGCTCTACAAAAAAGAGGACCCCCATTAACCCAGGATACGTATCAAATTGCATGGATTTCACACAGTATAGGCTCAATAGAATGAATCCCTTCACAGCATGAGGCAACCTCATCAGCCTTCGTCCTCGGTGAGATCGCAGATCGAGTAGCGTATGTAGGGGGAAGTGTAAGGCAAGTCAGCGATGGAGAAAGGAGGAGAGGAGGAAAAGCATCAAGCTTGGGAATGAGAACTTGGCAAAGTAGGTAGTGATAGGAATATCTGAGAGAGGAAGTAGGGAGAGGGTAAGAGAGAGAGAGAGAGAGAGCTGGAGTATTAATCCCATCAGCACAAGCCTGTGGATGAGAAAGAGAAGGATTTCAATATAGTAAACTGTTTTTATTAATATTATTTTGTATGTCCTTCTTGGGGCAAGGAATGTAAATCTGGAATTTAAAAAAAAAACATATCAGAAATACATCTCTCATTCCTGTCATGCCGTCCGGCACATAGGGTGTCAAGCGGTGCCCACGGGGCTCGGTTTAAGGTAGCCAATCCACCTAGTGTGCATGTCTTTGGACTGTGGGAGGAAACCCGAGTACCCGGAGGAAACCCATGCGGACAACATGCAGACTTCACACAGAAATGCGCCCGTCTCGGCCCCGGGGTTCAAACCCAGGACCTTCTTGCTGTGAGGTGACCACTTAGCTAACCACTTAGCTAGCCACAGTGCCACCCTATCAGGACTACATATTAAGTAAGAAATAAAACACCTTGGGGGACATGCTGTTGCAAGAAACTAATCAACGTTGGCCTGATGGAAAATCAGAGTCACTGTTACTACCCCAAGATACCAAGGTGGATAATTTTCCTATAAAAGCATTTCCAACCCAAGATTACGTGGAGCATCCTTCATACAAATCCCTGTGAATTACCTGTAACTATAGAAATGCTAACGTACTTGCACATGGAGCTACTGTCAGAGGTGCTTCTGACCAATCAGATTCAAGATCTCAACTGCGCCGTGGTAACAGATGGTGTATACGACAAGAATGAAAAGGGCTGAATGGATAGTATTTGCGTAACCAATTTATCTCTTATGAATCTTACTCCAGATGGTGGTAGTGATGAGGTTATTGATGGTGCCATTACTTACATCATTTGTCTCTGGAATAATCAGTGTTTAGTTGGAAGCATGCTGGATGAATTTATCGGAACGGGGGATTAGAATTTTGTTAGAATTGTCTTCCGATTATTACTTTTTTTGTGGGATATAAATGAATCTACATAGTCTTCATGGTCTTTGCAAATGGCTAAACATTTGTGGTGTTGCTCAAGGATGGATTTCGGGCCCGCTAACAATATGCATTCTCTAGGGTGTGCTGTCGATTCAAGGTTCTTTGAAGGATCTATATCCCTAGCACACGGCTCATACTGATGCTACAGCATCACACATCAACATGTGAGACCTGGAAGTGCATTATCTTTGCATTTAAACACTTGACGTGTGACACCACGAAGTCCTGACATGGGATTAGCGCATTGTATTAGTACTCAGCTGTCTTTAAATTTTTAGATTCTAAATGCTCAAAGATCTAAAGCTAGAGCAGGTTTTTTTTCTGGATATTTCCATGTACAATTCAAACCCTGAACCATAGCATGACCTGATAGTCTTACTAAGTTATTACCTTCACACTCGAACGCCTGAAGCATGGTGGTGTAACTGTGTCCCAGCCAGGACTTGTAAGTTCCCATCACCCTCATGAGCTTCAGAGTCGAGTCGTTGAACATGACGTCAGGTTGTCCGTACCCCACCGAACTAAAGAGTGAGAAACCCTGCGTCGTGTTGGCAAACGTGTTCTGGAGGAAAGGGCACATTGAGTTAAAACGCTGAGCAAAGGAACGCGGACAAGAAAATCAACAGCCTATCAGTCCTATATGATTTATAAAAAGAGGATTTTGACACATGCTGCACTTTATTTAAAATGATTATGCATAGTATTCAGAGTTGGTTAGCTAGTAATAATAGTCAATAGTCATGCATGTATTCAGAGTTACACAACTGCTTAAGACAACTTTCTAGGTTTACCATTTAGATCACGCATATGATCATGCAAACTTATGTGTAGTTCATGCTTCTGAGGTTGCCAGATTTTTCTTCAGTAAAGCATCCCAGATGGAGTTTCTCAGTAGTATCTTGACCGCTATGTTTTAACGCATGTGAAAAAAAATCAGGGATAGAAAATACGGACTAAAGAAGGGGATGGTGTTTTTTTTTTTTTACTCCTTGGTTATCAAATGTAATATGATGTAAACTTTTAGCAAGAGACACAAAAATGTCTAATATGAAAGGCTAACATGATGCTATTAATTTAAATGAGAAAATGGTAAGAGTTGAAATTAACATCTAATAGTAGTTTAGTTTATTGCTGACAAAACAATAGTACTAGTTGTAATTTTTTTGAACACGAATGAGAATACACTTTGTCACAGGGCCGCGTAATTATTTCTCGAATTTCCTCAATGTCAAGCTGATGTCGTTTTAATTATTTAAACCCTGTATACATCTGTTATCGCCTTTAGACAGGAGGCGGCTGTGCCTTTCATCGCCTGGTGCGTAATGGGGGATGATTTTTACACCAGAGCATTAACGATAACTTCGAGCATTTCAATTCTCCTTCACTGAAAACCCATCGGAAATGTTTCCATGGAGGAAAACCAGTACTTTTCCTCTCAGTGACTAGGAGAGTGTGCCAGCTGGCACAAAGCACTGACCTGAACACGTTCCAGGAACTTGTAAACGCGGCATTTATCCTCCAGGCGCACCACCACAGCGTTGGCGGGCACCACGGCCAGGTGGCATCGCGCGTGTTCAGAGGGAGGCGCTTCACCTCCATCTGGGCACAGTAGCTTCAGGTCTTCCATCTCTATGTCCAGAGCCCATGATTCCTGGTTCTTACCTTACACATGGATACAAGCCTTGGATCATCAGATCTTAAAACACAGCACTGAAAATTTTCGTGTCCGTCGTGTATCCTCTAAAGCGGTTTGGGAGTCAGGCAACGCTGGAGACTCTTTCCGTCAACGGTACCTAAACATCTCCTTGGAGAAACCTTACCATATCGACATTTATTTATTTACTGATTGATTTTTAGCTATAATTAGGTTTAGTTCTGGGTGAATGAGACATCATGACATATCAGAACAAGCACATTAATACGAAGAGATTGCTCCTACAGCCTGAACTACGTCGATTATAATTAGCATGACAAATCTACCTTGTAAATGCTGAATTACCATGCGACTGAGATCACCGATCTGCTCCGAACCATGAGTCAGATCAGAATTCACAGCATGGATGATGCTTGAAATAGGCAGGCATGGCTTAGCGGGGATCATTAGCGAGACACCTGGACTCTGTGTTCTCAGCACCAGGAGCTACAGTGTTATGAAACACTGCCCCCTGCTGGTTCACGTCAGGTCAACCAGACATCTTTGGGTGGACTACAGGACGCATCTGAGCACCTGTTCTACTAAATGTAAAAGATTGATCGTGTACATAGGTAGCTTGCTACACTAGGTATACATTGATAACAGCTAGCGTCCTAAACACATGAAGGTGATTCCATGATCGGGACGCCATTTTGGGTCCATTACAGATTATGAATATGCTGTATTTACATTAGTCCCATAACATTTACTCAACCTTGTTACCTGAACACATCCCCCCCCCTGGGAAATATTAGAAATATCCCAAAAGTCAACAGGACGTTGTATCGTTCAAATTTCCTGAAGTTCACGGGAAGAAGAAAGGTAAGTTCTGTCGTTCTTTTTTCTTTCTTTTTTTTTTCTCTCCCAGTGAGATTGTGATACTGCCTGATGACGTCCAACCCCATTACTCAAATGATAGGCTTAATAAATAAATAAAATGAATAAAAATAAGCAAATCACTAGAACGTGTCAAATGGCTTCAGTATGGATGCTAGTTAATTAAATGCTAGGAAACTTTCTAAAAATGTGACAGCGTGACAGACCTGAGAGGGGCTATTACTTTTTTATTTATTTATTTATTTATTTATTTATTAAGATTTTAAGGTTTTAAAGGGATATTTTCTTGGATTTGATGTAGAACATATTTTTTTTTATGTTTTAAGTGTTACAAAGACTAAATAATAAAAAGAGCAAAAACGGCGATCAAGAGTTTTCTGGGATTTGAATTAAACTGGATTGTGTCGCAATAAGAATACAGTTGTTTTTGGGAGTTTTTTTTTTTTTGCAGTTGGATCAAAAGAAACGTTCAGTAAATCAGCATACCATTGAGGTTGTCAAACACAGTGGTGTGTTTCACAAAGGCCACGTCTCCGAGGTTCTCCGCCACACACCTGCAAGTTACAGAACATTAAGCAAAGTCAGGTTTATTTATATGGTCCATACTGTTTAGTGCTGTAACTTAACGTAAAATGGTTCTAAACCTATGCATCACCATCATCACTAATATGAACAAGACTTTTGTCGGTCGACTCTTGTTGGACCTTACAGTTCGCAAAAAAAAAAAAAAAAAACCATAAACACACACCATACCTGAGAGCACCTGCCTCCCCGTAGTGTCGTTCCCGAGGGTTGTTGGCGCAGATGTGCCGGTCGTTCTCATCACCTATGCAGGCCTCGCAAAGGTTTCTAGGATTGTTGCCTTTGGGGTCATGCTCTGGGTCTTTTGCCCCCGGGACACAGCTATAGCCGAAGAAATCTCCCACCGCTACAGGAGAAGGAGTGTTAAAGTTGACTTTTGTGTTAGTGTAGCTCAGTAAGACTACACCTACACCTAATCCTAATCCAAAGCTCATTTATCCAACAGGAATCTTTTGTCTCCGGCAGTGTTTCCAAATCATTTTTCCCAGTAAAAGGACAAAAACATTCCTTCACGCACAAATTCACACACGTATACAATACACATACTTCACTTTGATAATAAAATGTAAATATGTTATAAATATATGAAATATTTTATACCTAAAATATAGAATAGCATATATATTTTCTTATATATGCTTCTTTTTTGTGGCACTAAAAATATAAAACCCTAACAGAGACACGAAGTCTCAAAATTATTTACACTTCCCAATCAAATCGTGGCCTTGTATGTCTTTATGAAAAACTTCTCAGTTTATATCATTACACATTGATGTACAGTGCTAGTTTCTTTTATTAAACCTTATAAATCATGATAATTTAACCTTAACTTAAACTTCACTTAAATGATAAAAAAAACTTAACTGAAATTATAACTTAACTAAACCTTATAAATAATAAGAGAAAACCCACGCAATCACATGAATTACTTTTCCTTAAAATCGTTTTTTTTTTTTTTACCAATTACTAGATGAAATTTTAATGTTCATTCCTGATCTTAATAAGAAGTGAATTACAGGAGGGTTCCCTGAAATTCATCATTGTTTTTGGATTGACATATGATTATTATACTGAAAATGAATGGGACATTGATTAAAGAACCTTTTTTTTTTTTTAAATTGCATGGAATTTTCTTGATTAAACAAAAAAAAAAACACCTGACATTATTTTCCAACAAACTTTTAATTTTTTGTGTAGATTCATTATTTTATGCACAAATTGATTTATGCATATGCAATTATACAAAGCCACATTTGATTACATACATACACAATGGCAGCAATCAACAAGCACAAATTTTCAGTTGGTTTATTTTTT
>JAQMCW010000001.1:20701484-20716730 GCA_030068335.1 Chrysichthys cranchii
TATATATGTATATGTATACGTGTGTGCCTTCTTAAAGCCCCTTCTTTCAGTGTCCTGAGCCAGAGAGGAAGGCAGAGCGAGGCAGTCAGCAGGCTCTTCCTGTGGCTCGGGGGCTGCTTCGTGTCGCCGGCGGCCATTTCAGTCCCGTGCTCCGACGACGTCCTGTGAGGCCTGGACCGAAGTTCCACCGTGGGGAGTTCCATGACCATGGATGGTGCGGTGTCGGAGGAGGGGGGGGAAGAAGAAGAAGAAGAAGAAAAAAAACAAAACAAAACAAAAAAACAAAATGCGAGGTACAAAACAAGAACAGAAGGAAAATAAAAAGAAATCAAACAATAACAATAATAATTATTAATAATAATAATAATAATAATAATAAGATGAGGGGGAAAACTAAAGGAAAAAATATATAAAAAAAAATAAAATCACACGCTCATCGTCATGTTGGGTGAATACTGGAACGAGAAGAAGGAAAACATTCGTGAGAAGAAGGATTAACAAGGCGGTCGCGGTATTACTTACTTACTAGGAAAAATGTTAACGAAGAGGGAGGAGGGGCAAAACGAAGACAACACACGTCTCAGGAGTTGCGCGTCACAAAACGAGACGCGGGGTTTTGTTCTTTCTTCTTCTTCTTCCCCCTTCTGCTACTTACGCTTTCGCTTTGGAACGGGTTGAGGAAGTTGCCGCCCATCTCGCCGTCGTCTCGCGGTGTACCCGGCGGGTTATTCATGCCTGCCATGTTGCTGGGCGAGTTCTACGGGACGGGGAGGGGAGAGGTTTTTCAGTACACCTAACAAGCGATCTATTTGGGATACACAAGGCAACGAGATTAATGATTAACGGGAGTCAGCGTTAATGAAAGATGCGAGTTATTCACCTTTGGCAACCCATCCATGTCGCCGGACCCTATAGAATTGACAGGGGGGAAAAACAAAAAACAATTCAGAACACGGCCAACAGGGGGAGCTTTAATACAATCAGTGAGTGTTTGATTTGCTGGATGACGCCATGGTAGCGCACTCACCTAATGATCCATTCATATGATGAGGCTCCATGGAGCCCATCCCTCCCATCGGACCGTCAGGGCCCGGGCCCATCGGGAACTGCAAACACACACGCACACACACACGTTGAAGCACCAGTCCACCTGCTACATCCTGGAACAGTTTCCCTGACAGGAGTCAGAGAGTAGACGGCTTCATTAGCGTCACGGCGTCTATTAGCGTCTGAGGGAAATTAAATCCAATTAAAGCGAATAATCAAGCTCGGCTGATCGAACGCTTGGAGCTAAAAGTGTTGTTAATTAATCCAAAGTAACCCTCGTTCGTTAAGGGTGCCCGTACGTCCCACAGAGTACTCGCACACGGGCGCGGGATCGCTCCCGCTCCGCCGCGAGACACTCGTGGTAAGGGCGGTCAAGCGACATCTCGAGGCGCTATTCACGTTTAAGGCTACACACGCGAGAACGAAGAAGAAAATAATAACAAAATACGCGACGCTGAGTTTTTTTTTTTTTTACGAGGGCCGGGGTGCGGTGTATCCTCCTGGGGCATCCCGGCTCCCATCGATTCGTTTCATTGGCTCGTTTATAATTTTCCGGAAAGATCCCGACAAGTCCGCCGTTTTCTCGGCGAGAGCACTCACGTTGGGTCTGTTGCCTCCAGGGCCGATGGGGTTCATCATTGTGTAAATGTTTTCGCTCGAGTTCGTTGAATCTGCAGAACACAAAACAAAAAGAAAGATGAGGTTTGAGAAGGTAAAGGGGAAATTTTTTTTTATAGATAGATAGATAGATAGATAGATAGATAGATAGATAGACCCAAACAAGCAAGCAGCGATCCGCATCTCCAAACTCATCCCATGGGTCAATCCCACCCGATATAGCCGGGCTTATATAATAACTGATCGATATGAAGTCCAGCCAAAGCTGGTGCTCCTCTTTAAACGTTCACAGGCTGGGGAAGATGGCCATGATGTCCGATCCCAGGCAGCGGGTTAGGATTACATCACTCCAAATGGGGGATGGGAGAAATTGTTGTATTGTGTGTGTACGTGTGTGTGTGTGGTTTTTTTTCCCCCTTCTCTGTGCTGAGCCACAAAGGCAATACAGCAGCAACCTTGCACTGACTTTGGCTGCTGAGACTGAGGGCAAGTGGGAAGCACCGAGCATCATTCAGTGCGACTGGGAGATTATTGGCTTCGGCTGATCGTAGGAGCAGGTCAATGTGTGTGTGTGTGTGTGTGTGTGTGTGTGTGTGTGTGTGTGTGTGTGTGTGTATATATATACACGCATGTGTTGGTTTTACACACCTCCTGGGCTTGGCATGATGGGAGTTCCTGGAGGACCACCTCCCCCTGGAGGACCCTGAGGAAGATAAGCGCACACACACACACACACACACGCACGCACACACACACGGATTTCATTTTTAGGAACGCCGTATAACGCTATTTTCGGCTCCAGATATGCCTGAGGAGAAATTTTAAACAAAGTTGCAGTAGACACAG
Source organism: Chrysichthys cranchii (assembly GCA_030068335.1). Taxonomy (NCBI): domain Eukaryota; kingdom Metazoa; phylum Chordata; class Actinopteri; order Siluriformes; family Claroteidae; genus Chrysichthys; species Chrysichthys cranchii. The sequence goes on from JAQMCW010000001.1 coordinate 20,703,996, forward strand.
GGGAGATATTATGGCAGTATGATTAATGCCCACATATTCGGCTTGTCCAAATACAATGCCGGGAGCAAAACAGAATATAGTAATTGCTCAAGAAAAAAAAGAAAAAAAAAAAAAAAAACTAAATCAATATGTTTAGAGAGTTAAATTTGTGCTTAGGCAAACTTCTCTGCTTCCAGAGGAAAGTATTCACTTGTGTTCAGGTGGAAAGGGACAGAGTTGGCACTAACGGGCCGAAGGCGGCGGTGTGTCCCCGTTACTTACCACGTAGTTGCCCGGAGATGAGGAGGAGTACGCTATCTGTGAGAGGACAGAGAAAGGAGAAGGACAGATTAGCTGAATTTTATTTTTTTTAAAAAATTAGGATTATTATATTCGATTTGTTCTACTAGACTTGATGTAATGAATCACTTTATAGCTTGCTATTACTGAACTTGATGGAGTGAATCACTTTGAAGTGCCTGATTCGTTAGGTGAATCACTTTGCGTCACTTCATGACATAAAACACTTCATTAAGACAGACAGACAGGATGACGCAAGTCAACTTGTGTGATTAACTTGGTTCACTTCACGATACAAATCACTCCAGTTCGGCTCGCTTCATGATATGAATCGTTTTGGTTTGCTGGAGGTCATGAATCACCTTGTTTAGCTTGAAGTGAATCATTTTGGTTCACTTGACGTGAATCACTTTAAACTTGGCTTTTCCAGACTTCTTGAAGTGATTCGCTTTAAATTTGAGTTTACTAGACCTGACGAAGTGAGTCCCTTTAAATTCAGTTTTACTACACTTCATAAAGCAATTCATTTAGGTTCCCTTGATGAAGTGACTAGCTTAGGGCCACTTCAAGTGAATCACTTTGGGCCACTTGATAAAGTGAATCACTTTAAACTTTGTTGTAGGCGAGATGAAGAATCACTTTGGACTTTATTTTACTAGACTCGATGAAGTGAATCACTTTGGTTCACTTGAAATGAATCACTTTAAAGTTTTTTACTAGACTTGAAGCGGGTTACTGTAAAACTTTGATTTACCGGACTTGATTACGTCCGTGCCTTTGGCTCAACAGACAAAGTGAATCACCTTGAATGACAAAAGGTGTGATGCATCGTTTTGGGGGTGGGGGGATGGGGTGGGGGCGGCGCTCAAACTTACCGAGTTAGTGTTGGGATTCGGCCAGGGACCCCGTCCTCCTGGACCCCTGAGAGAACAAATAAACAGATGAGTGGGAGGAGGAAAGGCCAAGTCGGCCGACACCGTAAACTAGCTTGTCTGACATGTGTTTTGCCCAAAGCAATGACGCCGATGACGATGATGGAGGTTTGCGGTTGCTACTCACATGTTCATTCCTGGCATGCCTGGCCCACCCAGAGAGTTCGGAGGTGGCCTCATTGCGCCATAGTTCTACAAAGAGGGTGAAAGTTTATCTTTTATTGATACACGCACGCACACACGCGCGCACGCACGCGCACACACACGCGCACACACACGCGCACACAGGCAGGGATCGTTTAAGGAGAAGAGTCGCCATGAATTAAAAAGCTGCGGGATACTAGCTTTCGTGCTTCGTGTCATTTTGGAGTCATAACGTACCCCTCGACGTGAAGGCTAATGGGAGAGCGGGGTATTTATACATACCTGTGGACCCATGCTGCCCATCCCTCTAGGCGGATTCATTCTCATCGGCCCGCCCATGCTGGGGTGTCCTGAACGAGAGGAAAGGAGGAGGGGGGGATAAAAACCCAAACAAAACAAACTGTGTGTGATTAAGTCTGACGAAATGCATCAAGCACGCTGATTGTTTCGTGGGTTTTGGCCGTGTGTGTGTGTGTGTGTGTGTGGCTCGTCTGGACTAATATACCTTGTGGTCTGGTGGGGTCCAGATTGTTTGGCAAGAGTGGCTGTGACCCAGGAACCCCGACAGGAGGCTGTGTGGAGGGGGGGTGAATAAGGAAACAATAAGGAACAACAAAAAGCTGAGTGAAAACAAACTCTGAAATCTACTCTGGTCCGTCCTGCTTAAGCTCGTGTTAGGATAACTTGTGATGTAAAAAGCGTACGCTGTGTCATAGCGCTATCGCAGAAACCGTTAACAACCCCCCCCCCCCCCACAAAAAAAAATTATTATTACACCTCACAACCCTCGAATGTGATCATATTCTGACTTAAACTTCGTATTGTAATCCCTGTCGTTTTTTCCCCCCGGTCTGTGACGTCGTAATGAGACCTGCAGAAAAAGCGGATCCGTACAGCCTACGCTCTGTTAAGCCTCAGCCTCGGACGCACTCCCACGGCTCACGGAGCGTCCCACGTTCGCCGTGCACTTTTCTGCCCGCGAGCTTCCGATTCGAGCTCGAGTCTGCCAGAACACCATCGGCTTTTCAGAGCAAAATGTGCATTTGCCTTCAGCAGAAGAGAGGTCGTCCGGCGTGTCGGTTAAATCTCCTCTTCTGTAAGAGCGCCTCATTCTTGGGGACGTTTATTGACCGAATCTATCAAAGTCTCGAAGTGACGTGACGTCCGAGGTCTGGCCCACAGCACAGGAACGTAACGGACCTGTAGGGCTGTGGAGAGTGCTCAAGCTCAAGTCAGGAAGCTGAAACCTTCATGATATCTGCTGTGTCTGTGCAACATACAAGGTGCCTGGGTGACAAGATTGGGGCGTGCATGCTGGAGCACTCGTTTCTGAAAAATCCAGATGGGTCAGATTATGCCCGACCTCCGAATTTTATCCGAAAGATGGGCTTGAAATACCGAGCAAGACTGACATCCTGTGAAGCTCTGGATGGCTGTTTAATACTCCTGTTTGTTATTTCTCCTATCGGACACCCAAAAACCTCCCGGGCCACGGACAGGGACGTTCAAACCCAAGCGAGGGAGAGGAAACAAAGGAGACTTCTTCGCGTCACGCTATAGGAGGTCATTAACTAAAACTAAGCCTTACTGATGGTGGATTATTAACCGCAGGTGCAACAAAGTATTGCTTTGCTTGGACTTTTTGGCCAAAACTACGCGGGGACATGAACGGAAGTTCTGTCTCGTTGGGACGCCTTTATCGTTCGGGCATGCTGCGTGGAAAACGTTTCTTCGCGGGACGTGGCGCTTTTCCCTTTGTGCGCGACTTCTTCGATGCGATCATGTAAAACAACAAAAATCCAAACTTTAACACTGTGTCAAGAAGTGGGAGCAGAACTGCAGGGAGTTACCTGGTTTGGCATGCGCAGGGACGGCCGAGGTCCACCCGGGTACCGCGGAGACATGAAAGGCTAAGGACAAGGACAGGAGAGAGAGAGAGACAGAGACAGAGAGAAAAGAGAATTTTTTTTTCCTTTGTCGTTAGCACGGCGCGGCTGTCTGCAGTGACACAGAGCGCGAAATAAAAAGGTGCCGCTAAATGAATGGCAGCAGCGAGGCCAGCTGGAGCAGGTGGAATGCAGGCAGGCAGATGCACCGAGCGACAATGGGGATGGCACCAAATGCGACAGGACATATAAATAAGACATCCGCCCTTCTGACTGCTGCTCACGTTCCAAATTCACTCACTCACACACACACACTTTTCAACACAGGAGCCCGTAGAGATTTTTATTATTTTTTATACATATATATATTATATCATATATACACGGATGGATCGACGGGTCGTCATCAGACCACACACCGAGACCGCAACAGGCTCGTTTTCTGATATCCGAAACTGGTTGGACGAGAGACGGAACAGGAGCCGCACCTGTGGTCCGGGACTCTAAGAGCTCCGTCGGGCCCTCGAGGTAAAAACGGGAAGAGAGAGAGAGAGAGAGAGAGAGAGAGAGAGAGAGAGAGAGAGTGTGTCTGTGTGGGTGGGGTAATGCGAGGACGTGTGATGCCTGTGTGTGTGTGTGTGTGTGTGTGTGTGTATATGCTGATTTGGAAATTTCTACAGATGTTCCTCCGTCCCGGTGCGTGCTACGCTTCTCGGGGGGGGGGGGGGGGGGTGTTTTCAACCCGGAACAAAAAAAAACAAAACAAAAAAAAACAAATCGATATTTTCCACTCGCGTGCAGCCAATTATCCGGGACGGGTTTTGACAAGCCCGAGAAAAGCTGACGCCCACCAATTAGCATGACGCCGACGCGGCAGAATCGGCACGCAAACCGTGTTGCTAAAGGACGATTAGGAGGAGAGGGAGGAGGGACCGGCGGAAGGACCGCTGAGGCGGCGTGGAACATCTGTAAAACATCCACGCTGGTCTCAGTTCCGAGTTGGACCCGGACGGGCGATTTGCTCACGTACGATGCGGGCTTATTTCGACGGCGCTTGCGGTTCATTAACAGATAAATGAAGGCATAAAGACATCCTCATGCTGGTGCCAATCAGATCTCTCCTTTCTCTTCACGCGCTCCTCGGATTCTCTAATCCGGACTGGCTTTATGGAAATGAGCTTTCGCCTTCCCTCTGACATCATGCTAACTGGCAGACGGCTCTCTCTCTCTCTCTCTCTAGCTCCGGAGCAATTCTAAAAAAAGATCCGGCTTCTCGTCTGACTGTTCCTTTAGAGACTTGAGCGTGTGTGCGTGAGGGCTTTCTACAGCATCAGGCTGTGCAATATTAATGTGCTATTGATGGTGGGTGGGAGCGAAGAAGCCTTTCCAGCAGCGGGGAGGACCGTGAATAATTCATCCGGCTCTAGGGGCGCTGACTCTGGGCACGCAGGCGCGGGGTGTGGGCCGCGAAGGGGGAAGGAACCGGGGTGTGTGTATGTGTGGGAGGGGGCGGCACAGGCCGCAATTGATGCGTGCGGCCGGGGTAAGTTCCTCGCTAGGCGCGGAAATGTTTTGAAAAGCACGCGCAGGCGGATTCGAGGCCCGGCATGGGACGTCCGATTAACGAATTTAGGATTTTCATTTGCCTTCCCAGGGGCTGTTTGATATGGAATGCATGCGTGTGTGTGTGTGTGTGTGTGTGTGTGTGTGTGTGTGTGTGTGTGAGACAGAGAGAGTGTGTGTGTCTGCGCATGTGTGTCTGTGTGTGTCTTACCTGGCCGTGGGGTCCCATCATGGGGTTGCTGGGGTTGTGTGGGGGAGGCTGTGCGTGGGGAGACGGCTGCGACCCGGGAGGGCCCTTTAAGAGAGAAGAGGCAGGTGAGACATGAAACGGGGGCGTGCTGCCGAGGCCTGCTGCTGCTCCGCCGACACACAAACACACACACACACACACGCGCGCGCACACACACACTACGGGGGTGGAGCCCTCCTTTCACTGGCAGCCAGTTGGACAAACTTTTGTCGTGGTTTTTTTTTTTTTTTGGAGTTCACTAGAAAAGGTGACCTGGGTTCCACACACACACACACACACCTCCAAAACACCAAACAACAAAAAAAATAATAATTTGTACACAAACTATCAGCAGAGGTTAAATCACTCGCCCTGAACCTTGACCGGGCGGTTACTAAGGACGGCCATACAAACTTCGACGCAACCGTTTTCTCTCTGCGTTCTTCTTTTTCGTTCAACCCGCTTCGTATCCGACGGCACGCACGAAACCTCAAAACCTTGTGTTCGTATTCGGTTACATTCCTACATCGTCTTGAGCTTCCTTGCTGTGATTGGTCCGTACAATTCGTGGGTCACGTGACACGTTTTTTAAAAAAAAAAAATAAAAAATTAAAGACTCACATGGGAGCCTCTGGATTGACCGCTGCGTGTCTGAAAAGGTGGTGAGCTCACTGGTGAACACTGAACATCCTGTTTCGGTGCAAGCATTAACCCCCCCCAACACACACACACCGCCCCGCCCCTTCCACTCACCCATACGTCTCAATGAGAAGCATATGGCCTTCCACAGCCAGAGGGAACTCAACCTCCACCCCCCTCAATCCACCCTCACCCTAACCCAAAGGCTCCTCATGCCGTCCCCCGGTCCTCCGGCGGCTTCATGTCTGCGTGTTAACGTCCAGCATACTGTATGTGTGCACACACGTGCACACGCTCACACGCTTGGGCGGACAGGCTGCAATGGCTAGGCTGCGTCACTTGGGGGCACTGTTGTCCAAAAAAGCCAAAAAAACAAAAAATAAAAAAAAAAGAAAGGAAGGAAGAAAGAAAGAAAGAAAGAAAAAGAAAACGAGGCCCCTGGTGCCTGAGTTTTTTTTTTTTTTTTTTAACTTATTTATATATTTATTTTTTGGTGCAGCCATCCTTCAGGTAGCAGGAGAAAAGAAAATGAGCCACAGAACTGATTAAGGAATAGAGGCGCGTGGAATGACGCAACGCGGCGGCAAATCAAACGCCTCCATTTACGGTGCGGTCTGGAACGCGAGGCAGATTACGGGAACCGGGAATTGTGCGGTGCGCAGCCATCAGTCCCCTAACCCTCAACCCTGATCCGTGTGTTCACTGTTCGTAACAACGTGACGTCGTCATTAAAAGGCGTCAACATGTGAGGGGAGATGGAATCACCCTTTGCTTTTCTTTTCCTCGCTTCGTCGCTCTCGACTTATTAGCTTAACCCGTGCACACGTCCGTTACGGTTCTCAGGAGAAACGAAACAAAAAACAAAGCTTCGCTAGTTTCCCGCCTAAGAAATTTTTCAAAAATATCAAAATAGGCGTTCATTTTTAAAAAATAAATAAATAAATAAATAAATAAATTATTAATAATAATAATAAAAAAACTTTGACCAATACGCGAGGCTTCGAGGTCGGAAGATGCAGGCTGACCTCGCGCCGTCGCCACATGGTCCCTGTTTTTCCCCAATGTGGGGTCACCCGCTAGATCACACGTCGACGTCGATTCCCGTCCGGTGTCTGCCTCGAGAACCTGAAACTCCATGCCGCATCGAACCTCCCGCTTATTTTTGAAACAAAAGGTTTGAATCTGTAACGCGAGCCGTCTTCTCTTGCCTGACGGCTTTAAGGAAGCGCCCGGTGATGCGCGCGCCCACTCGGAAAGCGGAAGTAACCCGACACCGAGGTTGACGCCACTACTGTTGCCTTACTCGCTGGGTCTTAAGGTGAAAAGATAGAAACCAAAAAAAAGAAAAAAGAAAAAAAAGACCTCGGGGTTGCCTTGATCCGACATAAATCTCCACGTGAACTTTTTGCCCGTTTTTCACAACTTTATTAAAATCGTTTCAAACCGACCTCTCGATTGGACCCCTCATTGCTGACGGATTTTCCATCTGCGCATAAATGTTTACGCGAACGCAACACCCGGTGCTCAGATGGGTTCAGGGTGTGTGTTGGGTTATATTTTGATTTCGGGGAAGTGTGTGTGTGTGTGCGCTGAGGTGGTGTGTTGGGGAGCCGAGTTCAGATTTAGCCCTGACTTGTCTGTGACCTCACAGAGAGAGAGAGAGAGAGAGAGAGGGGGGCGGTCCTACGGGGTCTGATGCTCGAGCTGCTCTACTGACTGTCCCAGAAACAGCACAGATACTACAGCAGTGTGTGTGTGTTGGCAGAGCCGGTGTTACACAGAGGAAGGCTTGGAGGAGTGTGCCGAACCTCAAGGTCTCGAACTCTCAGCAGCAACGAGGTCATGGCCGTTCATTACACCTCGTCACACAAACACGCTGCCACCTCTCCTTCTGCTCCGATACCACACGTCTCTCTCTCTCGAACGAATGTCGATGTGAAATCATACTCATGTCCTTCACACGTCGCCCGTCCTTCACCTGTCCTTCATCGTCGTCATAGTCATCAACTCACCGAGAGCTAAGAGCGAAGAACTGTTCTGGACATTCCACGGGTTGGTAAGCAGATGCATTGGAACTCTGTGTGTGTCCTCTACTATTTCCTCTCTCTCTCTCTCTCTCTCTCTCTCTCGCATCTCACCTCTACCTTATCACAAACAAAGCCAAATGCCAGGCCTGTCTGTCACTGGGCAAAGCAACCAGTCCGGGTGGCAGGCACACACACACACACACACGCACACACAGTCGTGCGATCCTTCTGAGGACCTTGCACTCAAATAATTCCCGCCGCAGCTCCTCCGCGCGACGCCACGCCCAAGTTTTAACCCTGACCGAAAGGGAGCTGGAAAATCCAGGAGTCGTTCTGGGCGCCGACGAGCTCGAAGGACGCACACCGATACGCGGAAGCGTGGCAGCAATGGCGGGGTCGGATGTGTGTGCGGGCATGTTCGGCGTTCGTGCGAGCGAGCGAGCAAGAGAGTGAAACATGCTGCAGGAAAGGAAGATGCAATTAAGATGCAAATAAATAAATAAATAAATTAAATAATTAATTTAAAAAAAAAAATCTCGGTTAGAAAACCGGTTTAATCCAGGGCCGAGTAGCTTTTCACCAAAATCCAGAAACCGTGACTTGTTATGGATTTATTATTATCATCATCATTAAATGTATTAGCTAAACCACCTGCATGACTACAGACCAAAGTATGTAAACCATTGTCTGACTGGGACACGAAAACAAACAAACAAACAAAAAAAAAAAAACGTAACAACATTTTCTTCGAGGATCGCAACGCACGTGAAAGACGTCACTCATGGTCTGGGTGGCATCTAGTAGCTCAGCTTTGGACATTTCAGATCTACAGTAACCCCTAAGCCCTAACCCTAACCCTTCAGTGTACTGCAGCAGGTGATGGGATTCGGAACCCAGGCACAGCGTTCAGCACACGCGGAAAGGAAACGACCATTTTTGGTCCACTTGTCGGGCGCTTGGCTACAAATTATAAACCACCTGCTAACGAGACACGCGGTCACGCTGACTGCTCATCACGTGATCGCGTGCAAGTCGTTTTGCCTGCATCGCTGTAGCTTCTACGCGTCAACGTGAGCTAACTGGGAACGCCTCACGTTGCAGGAACTCTACTGGGCTCGCCAAGACTGCGTTCAACCCAGACTCCTAACTCCAATCTAGAGAGGAGGAGGGAGGGGGAAAAAAACCAAAAAAAACCCATCAACACACAATGACGGAAACGCTAAACTCCTGTGGCTCGGAATTCCTACTCGGAAAGTCCGGAAGGTCTCCCAGGCTCTGAGCTTAGCAAGTGACATCGAGTGCGAAACCTGAACCCCGTACGAAGAACTTGACAGCAAGTGTTATAATAATAATAAAAAAAAAACAAACAAACAAAAAAAACCAAGAAAGACAGAAAGAAAGAAAGAAAGAAAGAAAGAAAGAAAGAAAAAGCACGTCACGTAGAATCCCTTCAAAAGAAGAGTCCTACAAGGCATGCGAACGGAAAGACACTCCGCATCAGCGCCTAGCTTAGCAAATGAAAAGAGTCCCGGGATCTACGTTTCCTGCCCGCGCTAGGAACGCTAAGACGTTCCGGTATCTAGTTAACTATCGCTCGACTTGCCGTGCACCCAAGTCAACTTTGCTTCTCCGGTGCTTGGCCCCCCGGCGTCGCTTCCCAACGCCACGCGTCTGTCTCGCCGAGCATATTGCGGAGCGCGCGTGTGCTTGGAAAAAACTGACAACAGTGATGGTGCGTGACGCAGAGCGTGAAGACACAAAGCATCATGCGTGCTAGACGGAGAGGAAAAGGGACACAGAGACGAAGAGAGACGAGAGAGAGAAAGACAGAGACAGATGAGAGAAAACATCATAAACATAAGCTGCTTGTTCAGGGGAATTTAATGAAGACCATCCATTAGAGCGCACTCTCTCTCGCGCGCGCGTGTACACACACACACACACACACACACACACACACACACACACACACACACACACACACAGGAGTGTAATCTCTGTACACTAACGGTGATTCAAAGGGTCCCGAGGAACCATCCGTCCATCTTTACCTTTACCTAGCGTCCGTGTCCTGATCGTGTACGGGACGATTCAATGAATAAAAAATGGTGCCATAAAGGAAAAAAAAAGAAAATAAAACTAAACAAAACAAAAAAGGAGAAGAGGAAGAGGAGGAAGCGTGCACACGGAGCAGCTTTCCGTGACGCGGAATTAGCAGGTGGCCTTGCGCTCACTGAGAGCGTCCCTATCAGAGCAGCGCGCACAGCGACAGCAGCCAGACCCAGCCACGGAGAGAGACACAGACAGTTACAGAAAAACGAAGGAGAGAGATGGAGAGAGAGAGACAGAGAGAAACAGAGGAGCATGAAGATGAGCGGGAGGCGTGAATGAACGCGGACCTGCGGCAGGAGGCCATGAAGAGAGGACAGGTGTGTAAAATAGAGAGAGAGAAAGAGAGAGAGAGAGAGAGAGAGAGAGAGATGATAGCTAGAGCTCTCTTACCTGAAAGAAGCCAGGGGGCATGGGTCCACCAGGCATGCCATCATTAGGGGGCATGTTCCCCATTACAGGGCTGGGCGCCGCTGCTGCGCTCTGAAAAGACAGAAAAGCAAGATGGGTCAAACACACACACACCCCAGGGTTTCAAGGCTTGGAATCAAAACATCAGACACAGACACATCGAATTCCTGTTGGTTGCCATCTACCCGGTCCACTTCCTTGTTTCGGGTCTACCCGCGGACATGCGGCGCTTACAGGACACGCCCACGTGACGCGCCCACTCGGCCAAGCTGCCGTCTCGCACAACGCACTACACCACCGGCCTTATCGGACCTCGGGATAAGGTCGGGGTTAGGTTTAAGGGTTATTGGTGGGAACGTCTGGCCGACTCGGGGGTGTGCTGCGGGCTGAAGTAAGGTGGGCGTGTCATGTTATGAAGTGGGCGTGTCTTGCCGGGAGCGGGACGGCCGGGGGACTCGTCTCGGTTGACCAGTTGTGCCTCGACACCCCCGTCACTCTGGACTGAGCGTGTAAAGATGTAGTGCACACAATGGTGCTGAATGGGGATCCAAATTTACACCCATTGGAATCAACAGGAATAATAATAATAATAATAATAATAAAAAGAACCACGACGAAGAGCCATCTTTTCGGGTTTTCCCTAGCTGTAATTGCAGGCGTTCCTTTATCCCTTTGCTTTCAAAGACGGGAGAGGACGCAAAACCACGCCGAACCACGGAGCGCGCGCGAGGTCAGCGTAGGCGCCGAGGCGGTGAGGGGGGAGGAAGAAAAAAAAAAAAAAAAAAAAAAAAAAAAAAAAAGGCAGACGCAAACTTGGAACGAGCTTTTGTGTGAGGAGTCGCACTGATCAAAGCAAAAGAAAGCAAGGAAAAAAGAAAGAAAAGAACGAAAGAAAGAGGAAAAGAGCAGAGAGGAAAGGAGGAGGTAAAATGAAACAAAAGCATAGGTTTTTTTGGGGGGGAGGGGGGGTCGAAACGGAAATAAACGGTGTGGTTTTTTTTCTTTTGTCTCATTTTGTTTTTCAGTAACACGATTTTCCTAAACGATCCATCCCAGCAAAATCGAGTCGCGGTCCCAATAGCGCATCTCATGTACCAAAACATGAACCACAGGAATCGCTTCATTCCTTCTCTGGACTACGGTGAGATCTCCGCTAAGCGAAATTATCGTGCACAGACTTGCACATCAACACCATGTGACTGACAACTAGTAAACCAAAGAGCCGGATTTTTATTTTTTTTTATTTTTCCCCCCGGTGATCGAGCTCTCTCTCTCTCTCTCTCCGAGCTCATATTTTATCCATATTGACCCGCCTGCAAGTTCAGGGTTGCCAGATTTGCTCGTACCGTATCCCAAGAACAAACCCAGAGCGACTTTTGCGATCCAGGTGATTAAGAGTAACCTCAGTCACAGGAGACAGAACCTGATGGAGCCAAACACACACACACACACACACACACACACACAGTGCTGTTTGGGTTGTGAGAGCAGGCCGCTGATTTTTACATTTTTTTCCCCTCTCCCCACGAACGAAAACAGTCGAATGTTATATTATACTTTGATGTTGTTTTCCAAGACGAGCTTGGACTTCGAATCCTGGCGTCTGCGTTTTGTTTTTTATCCCCTAGCCGCCTGCTCGAGATATTTTAAATAACATGGTACGACAACGAACACTCCCAAAATAAATAAGTAAATAAACAAGATGATAAATAAAAGAAACTGAAAAGTTCTTGGTGTTAGGACCAACCAGAATGATGCCAGAATGATGCTCTAAACGTGAGCCCACTGACTAATTAACGTCATCAATTATCTGCACACACACACACACACACACAGACAGGAAGGACAGAGAGAGAGAAGGAGAAAAGCCGGGAAGAAGAAGAGAGGAGAGTAAAGGAAAAGAAAAGAAACGAGAGAGGGGAAGAAAACGGAAAGAGAGAGACCAGGAGCACAGAGGAGAAAAGAAGAGAGGAGCGCGGGGGGGGGGGTTGGAGAGAAGAGAAAGGAAAGGAAAAGGAAGACAGGAGGACAAAACGTGAGAACAAAGGGGAAGAAGGCAAAGCAGAGGAGGGGTTTAAAAAAAAATGTAAAAAAAAAAAAAAAAATTTTTAAAAAGGGTAGCGGTGTAGATGAGTAGGTAGAAAGGACAACCGGGAGGATGAGAGGAAAAGAGAGGACAGGAGAGGAGAAAGCATCGCGAGGAGACTGAAACACACGGAGAAGAGCTACACGTTCATTGTGTCCCACAAAAACATATATACACACACATGTGTGTGTGTGTGTGTGTGTAGGCTCACACAACCCTGCTCCTGGAAGCAAGACTCCTCTCAGATGCAGAAACATGGATGGAGGGAGTGAGTAAAGGAAGGGGGGCGGGGCCTCCGTCGCCTTGTTGCCATGACAACCCCGACCTCAGCTCTCCCTCTCTAGTGCCATTAAAACCCTCAGGCCGTCAATCATCCGCTGTGTGCGCGCGTGTGTTCACACACACACACACACACACACACACACACACA
>JAQMCW010000001.1:20766368-20777079 GCA_030068335.1 Chrysichthys cranchii
TATATACATACACATGTATACATACACAATGGGGTATTGAATGGGATTTTGGATATACAGTTGATTCTACGTGACCATGCGATGAGCGATGTCGTTTCCGCTTTACTCTTAAATAAAAACGATAATAAGAGCAACCTGATATTGGTTTTCCCCAGTGGTGAAAACTTCAAATTCTGACTGGACACTCAGACCTGGATAACGTTGCAGTAAATAAAAGAGAAACGCTTCGTATTGGTTCTTTGGGAATCGGACTACGAGGCGAGTTCGTGTGAGGGCTCGACTTGCCGCAGTCGCAGTGGCATTTCTCTTTCTCGTTCTCCTTTTTTCCTTCTCTCTCTCTCTCTCTCTCTCTCTCTCTCTCTCAGCCTTTTTCGCTTTCGCACCAGCCAAGCTCGGGATGGCCATTAATCACCGGCTAAAATGATAGATGTTCCTCACGGAATGAGTAGATGCACCATGCATACAGAAATAACCTGCTGTGCTGGCTCAAGAAACACACACAAACACTTTGTCTCTCTCTCTCTCTCTCTCTCTCACACACACACACACACACACACACACACACACACACACACACACACACTACACTACACTCTCTAGCCCTTGTTCCCTTCAGCACTTCTTTTCTCTCCACCCCACCCCCCACCCCCCACGACCAAAATACACACCAAAATAATCCGCTCTTCCACGAGCATTTGTGCGTCGTGCTCGTATTGACGAGCGAAAAAAGCAGGTCCCCGTGAGAAACTTGGGTTTCGCAATTTTACCTTCGACATCTCAGAAGCACCTGCAAATTAGCATAGGAAACAAGCCTCGACGTTCCAGATGGATCTCCATCTGAGTGCTGAATAATCAGACCTCTTCCAGGTATGATTGCACCTAAACACAGCACAAACAGGCCTAGTTAATCATTAACGATATGCATCATCTGGTAGGTTTGGGGTGTTTTTTTTCTTCTTCTCAACGTTGTTTATTTTCTTTTATGTCGTTAATCAGACATCTATGTAATTTCAGGCACCATTTTGTCGCCGAATCTCAGATCTCCGCCTGTGCCACACAACCTCTCCGGCCCATCCAGCCACCATTTCTCCTCCGGTTCGTTTTTTTAATTGAATGTGGTCCCAGGCACCTAGGACGGAAAAAGACACCCCCTTTTTTTTTTTTTTCTTTTTTCAGAGCAAGCGCTGTTGCATCCAATTACAGATGGGGAAAGGAGGGGGGCTAGCTAAAGCCCAGGAAGAGTTTATGACCCTTTCCACACATCTGGGATGAAAAGCAGGCTGCTTTTTCTTTTTTTTTTTGCAAGCTCGAGGAGAGGCACAGGCATGTCTGCAAGAAAAGAAGTGGAGAAAACAGCCTTTTTTTTTTCTGAGGCTTGCTGGGCTGTCTTGACGGCGGCGAAGCAAGTTAACGACATGCAAATGAAATGCAAGCACGCCGTATCTTCACTCCACGGCCTAATGAGAAATTCCGGGATTTTTCCAGCACACAAACAGAGGAAACCCCCACCACCACCCACCATAACTACAAAACGTCTGGATGTCTGTAGGTAAGAATTATCTAGGTGACACAAGCAGCGAAACCGCTGATAAGGTCCCCTTTTTTTTCAATCTACCCCAAGCGTGAGAGGAAACCGAAAACATCGCTTTTTTTTTTTTTTTGGTTTGTTTTTTTCGCATGGAAAATTGACTGTAATTTTTTTTGTTTCTAGTCACAGAGTATGCTTTATGGGCTACAAACAATACGCACCCTGACTGGAAAATGTGAATGATATTTCAAATCGGTTTGTCCACTGCGGAACAATTCTTCAATCGGATTTTAGTGCAGCCACGTTTGACCGGGTTACTCCACAGGAAGTCTGCTTTTGGCAGATTCCTCGTTAGCGGCGGGTTAGATAATTAGCATAGCTAACAGGGTTTCTAGGGGAGGGGCCTCGTTAATTAGAGATTAAATGCGCCTTAAGCTGGTGGCTGTCGGCTGCTGGATTTATTAACGTGGTAGGGCTTTAATTGTTTCTGGTCCGCGCAAACTCCAGCTCCTTCAGGGTGGACCAAGGGAGGCTGGGGTCAGTGCGGTCAATTATGCTGACCTGCACCTCAGACACCCTACTTCTGTTCAGAGCCGACACTTAAGCTGATTGGTGCGTCTTCTCAGTTTGGCACGTCCCAAAATATGCCCCGGAAGGAAATTGGGGTTGAGGAAATATATCCGTGAAATACACCAAGCCGTAACATGGACACTCCAAAATAAAATTAAATGTTAAAAAAAAAAGAAAAAAAAGATTAATTACTAATATTGTCCGTATACGATCTTGTCTTTCTCTCCACATTTTAGGGTGCCTTATGAAACACCAATTGCCTGCAACAAGCTGATTTGGAACGGTGCCACCGATAAAAATGTGCCTCGCCAGACCAGACCCATAAAAAGAGACATTTAAATTCTCCCGAGGTTACGTATTGGGCATAAATGAGCAACTCCAGTCCACAGTAATCAGTTCCACAGGCTCGGCTGCATTAGAAGATTCAGTGAGGTCATCGAGTGTGTAACGCGGCTGGCGAGCGCCGTGCATCTTTGCAAATGTGACCACAATGAGTCAGGGCGAAGCAGCGTTGGAGAAAACGTGGAGCTGGAGTCGGGAACGAGAAAGGGGAGAAAAGTAAAAAAAAAACAGGGCGATGATGATGATTATGATGGGGTGGGTAGGAAGAGGAGGAGGGAGGGCGGGAAGGTGTGTGTGTGTGTGTGTGTATATAAAGAGGCCACTGTGAGATTATAAAACAAAGCCTGAGCTAAACTGGTCTGATGTAGCAGGTTTTTCGATATTGACTACTGAAAATGCTCGATACAGTAAACCTGTGCAATTCAATATTATACAAGCTATCATTCAGATTCTGTACCGTATACATTCCATATGTCAAATCATAAAAAGAAGTCGTTTCTCCAAGACCCATGAATAAATTACACATCAGCAGGACCTGACGAAAGGATCAGTCGGACGCACCTCCGGTTCTTTACACCCCACCCCCGGTCCATTTTCCCAGTGACTCCACTTGTGTTTTCCGTAACTGCGTGGAACGTGGGGTGATAAATACCGACCCAGTTGTGTTTCTTTTCTTGAATCTTCCTGCAGTTCTGCTTTTGTCTGAGTGATGGAGGTATATATTGTTGACAGCCGTGCCCCGGGCCAAGCCTGCAGAGCCTCTCATGTCTCTTTGCGGGGCCTCCATGATCCCCCCCCACCCCCATTCCTTTACGCACACACACACACACACACACACACACAGCATGTGTACAAACTAGACACAGGGAGGTACAAAGGGCCAGGGCTTAGTTCTTTAGTTTTTCTCTTTGGTCGAGAAGCATGGCTTCCATTATTCACCCCCCACCACCACCAACAAGAAAAACCTTTGCATTTCTCTCTCTATGTGTATATATATATATATATGTGTGTGTGTGTGTATGTATGTGTTTGTGTGTGTGTGTGTGTGGGGGGGGGGGGGTTCATTCATAAATCGTGCTTTTCTGCATACACACATACACATAAAACGTTTTTGTTTTTTTTAGCATAGAAGAAATATCTGAAACTCTTTGGGTCTTGTACACAAAGTCACCAGTATTACACTCACTGGTTCTGCCGTCTGCAAATCTCGGCTAGCAACTTGAGGCCTCTTTTTTTTTTTTTTTTTAATTTTTTTTTTTTTTTAAGTCTCTCTCCGCAATGCTGTCAACGGCTAACCAAATCTTGCCACGGATCCATGCAAATTGTGCATCAAGGGGTGTCTCGGTTTACCGAGTAAAACAGTCGTGTATTAAAAGCATGCCTTGTGTGTGTTAAGAGGCGTACTCTCAATGGAATGTGGAAGGGAAAGAAGCCATTGAGAAGAAAAGCGAGACGTCTCTCGGTGGAAGACACAGAGAGAGAGAGAGAGAGAGGTAGAGCATGGATAAACCAAACCGTCTGCTCTTATACGTAGATGATGTTAACTCCACTTACAAAGTCTCGGTTGATCTGTATAAAGACGTCCAGGAATAATAAGATTTAGCCCAATTAGAAAACATGTTGTGGTGAGAGAGAGACAGAGAGCAAGAGAAAGTGAGCCTGGGAAATCAAACAGATCTCATCATCTAGACGGTGTTAATCTCAGACATAAAGTCCTGCTTGATCTGTTTTAAGATGTGCAGTCTTGCATATAGTGACAGTGCCATTAGCCCGGCAAGGAATAATGAGATTTAGCTCAATTAGAAGACATTATAAGGTGTAGCGAGAGAGAGAGAGAGAGAGAGAGAGAGAGAGAGAGACAGACAGACGGACAGGCAAAGAGAAAAACAGAAAGGATAGCAAGTAAGTGAGAGAATAGATATGTTTTCATCCAAATGTCTTGCAAATATTAAGCAAATTTCTGGAAAGGCTGGCAAGAATCGTTGTAGTTGCACGAATTACCGGTTAATGGAAGCAACCCCGACAAGGTGACAACAGAAAAAAGCAGGTGAAAGAGCAAGAGAAATATGGAGAATGTTCACTCAAGGAAGCAGCATTTATTATTCTTTGCTTGAATACATGCATGTGGTTTTTTTTGTTTGTTTGTTTTGTTTTACTTTTTCATTTTTGATCTTTGGAATCAATCTAACCAATTCTAACCAAACTAACAGCAGAAGAGGAACCCAAACGATCCTGGCCTTCTGCTGATCCTTCACCTGATGGAACACCCCAGTGTACCTGATGACATCCGACAGGCACCATTTGACAAACAGCAGGTTCCTTCAGGTCTATGGAAGGTGCCTTGGTGATACCACCCACAAAGCAAGAACTGCAGTCCCTACCATTGGGGTAAATGCAGAAGCCACGAGTCAAGCAAAAAAAAAAAAAAAGAAACCTAGCTCCCTTGAGCACCCAAGAAGAAATGTCTTTACAAATTGATTTATGTATTACCAACCTCGCCAGTGGCCTCTGAACCATCCATTAAGATACCACACGCTGCAGCCGCTAAGCCGACAGAACAGGACGAGGAATCTTTCAGTGGTGGAGGGACAGCTAGGGGAAGTGGTACAGGAAGCTTAGCTCGTCAGTTCAGATCCAGATCTCTCAATCTCTGAATGACTAAAAACTATAAAATGAGATCTGTTTCCAAGTGGTGCAACAGAAACACATTCACCCTATTGTCAGGAGATCACGGATGCCGCAGTCATGGCTAGGAATCCGAGACAGCAAAATTGGCCGTGCTGTCTGAGTGGGAGGCTTGACATACCATCTCCTCTGTCAATCAGAGCAACACTAACCAATCTTGGGTGCCTGTGTGGTTTAGAGGGCAGTTAGCGCTGTCCTCCAAGTGTGTACAGCCACCCTGTGACATAGCAGTTCAGACAGATGGAGGAAGGAAGGAGGATTAGGAAGCACTTTACCCTTTACCCTTTACCCTCACTGGCTGGTAGCTACTGTGGTAATTGGCAAATGACCAAAACGGAGTAAAAATGAGTTACAAAAAAAGAGAACAGAACCATCTTCAGTGAAAAGACATAGCCAGGCTGAGATAGTTCAAGTTTATATCACAGACTATCCAACAAATCAAACTAGCTTCCTTTATCGAAGCACTCAGCTTTGCTGTGTCTCCCTCTGTTTGAGAAGCGGAGAGCATGAATACTGCGGATAAGTTCAGAACTAGTTCTGCATACAAAGAACCTTCATAATTGAGAGAGAGAGGCAGAGAGAGAGAGAGAGAGAGAGAGAGAGAGAGAGAGCAATCTCATGAATGCAAATTTGTAATAAATCACAGTAGCGGAAAAGTTACAGTTACGAATTGACTCATCTCATCTTTCCAGTTTTGGACACTTCTCTGGGAACAAGCTTCAGAATCCTGACGGACGCATTCTGATTGGTCCTCCAGACTTCCATGTGCTGGTGTTCAGCGTGAAAACACTGCAACTTTAGCTTTTCCTAGCAAGATAGAATGGCTGGACTGTGAAAGAATTGCAAAGTTTGAAGCACTTGGTGATGAGTACACAAGATCTAGCATGTTCGCCAGGAAGTTATGGGATAATGTCTGTGTTTGGTCAAATTGTGTCTTTCTGTGAAAGTAGATAGTTCTCGGATACATTTATTGACAGGATGTACCATATTCTCTAGCTAGACGTTTGGCGTGTGAGACCAAAGTAAGGGTGAGTGGAGGAAGTTGGCAGGAATATCCTTTATTACAAACTTCACTTGATTAAGAGCATACATTGCTTAATTGCCTAAGTCACTAATAACTAATAAACAGAATGTCAACACTGTAAGACCTGCTATTGAAGAACATTAAGGAAGCCACAATGTCCTTTAGCTAGAAATTTGAACAAGACCACATACCTACGTGGCACCAAAAACCCGAGAAAAAAAAATAAAAAGAAGTAACTTGGTGCAAAGTGAACCCAGAAGTACTGGATCATCAAATCAAACCTTTGCCCTGTAAGACCTACTTGCTTTGCAGGGTTCTTCTGCCAAGGCAGAGGTCTTGGGTTGGGACTCCACACTGACTCCACATATGATGCTTATTAAGGCCCTGTTGGAGCCCGTGGCTCTTAACCAAATGGTGTGGGGAATTCTGGGAACACAGGGCTGACTTAAGTGTTAATAGAGACTGTTCCAGAACCGGCCGCAGCATTCCAAAGTGGGCGTATCCATCAGAAAGTGACAATGAAAGAGCTGGAGGGTTCCTCGTAGTTGGAACTTTATACTACACCAAAACTTTTTGTAAGAAGCAGCATACCCTGGCTTCTACAACTTCATTGAGATTTCTTATGCCTTTTCCTTCATTGCTGCCTAGAGGAAGATCTTTATTTTTCAAGGAAAAGTGTTTCTTCTACATGCATTTCTGAGGAGGACATCTGTGCTGGCAGAAACCTGGACCTTGGTAACTGTGATGTGATGTGATACAGTTCACTGTAAATAGCTCTGAAGGAAATAAAACTGATTTGAATTGAGCTGAGCCAAATTCTGCATCGTGGTGTAGCCTCTGAAATTTCCTTACTGTCTGTCAGCTTGGCATATTGTTAACATAAAGATGGTCGATGTTTAAATAAGGTGCTGGGACAGGACAGACCACCATAACATCTACAATGAACACCTCATGCGCAATGAACACCATTCTTCCAAAATGGCTGGTGGTTTTTTGTTTTTTTTTTATGGTCGTTGTGGAGAGCATTAAATTACAGATCAGTCCAAATTCTTCTGTAGGTGTTCTACTGGGTTGGGTAAGTAGGAAGGCTATTTATATGTAGTGTAGTTTTTATCCTGATCCAAAAAATATATACCCTCATGCCCTTGCAGATGGGGGTAGGTAGAGTCATCCTCCCAGAAGTCACACCCATCCAAAAAGAAATGTTTCCCCATAGAATAAAGGTGATTAGGCAGAAGAAGTTTAAGAAGCCAAGTGGTCCCAAACCATGGCAGGCAAATAAATTTCCACTGACATATATTCTGTATTAGTGAGTTGAAGAGTTAAGGAACATGAAACACCGCTTAATATTATTGGCATAGAAAAGACACTTAATGTAGTGTGGGCCACATGTTTACTGCATCCTAACAAACACACCTGGGTCAGGTTATCAAGGTGTGTTAAGAGGTGGAACAGGATGAAAATGTGAACTGGTAATCTATCTGACTGGATTGGGATCCCATGTCCCATGTAAGCATATCCACCTGATCTCGGAAAGTGTTAGCTATTTTAAATGAGCCAAATTAACTGCTAGAGTTTTTTTTGTTTTTTTTTTTAAATAAACTGGTAATAATTTTGACTTAGCAATGGAGTAAATGTGAAATAAGAACTTACCCTAGCAATCATTACACATGTAATATATCATAAGGCCATGCTTGCGATATATAAGTCTCAGGATTCATTAATCAAATGTAAAGTTTACTGGCATTCTCAGACTTCCTGTTTTTTCTTCTTCTCTTATTTACATTCCAAATGGCACCACCTCTGCAGTCGCTTTTGTTCAACGTTGGTGACTTAATTCATGAAGGGTAAACAGTGACAAAGTGGAGCTCCTGCACCATACAGGTGGAAGAAAATGACAGGGGATGATAGCAATTGTCTGGCCTAAATCTTCATCTAAACCGCAGTGATTGACCAGCGTCCCCATGCCAACGAGCATCGCATTATAGCTGTAATCCATTTTTGCAGATGTAGAGTGGACATCTGCAGCTGATGCACTGCGAGACAGACAGAGGCATAGCGTAATGTCTAAGCATATCTGGATTTCACTGCTCACTTCACAGCGAAGCCAAACGAATGTTTACTTGAGGAAACAGCGGCCATTTCTGGTTTGCTTCGGCATAGTTCAGTATTTTAGGCTCCTTTGATAGGAAGTCCAATTTATCTAGCTCCTAAAACCCTAGCCTATGTTTATACCATGTTAATACATTCTCTGTATTATCAGGCTTCTGATTATAATAAGTGTAAGTAGCCGTGAATGGGCCGCGGTCTCTGTATGCGATCCGTACTGCTTCCCCTGTCAATCTGAGCTGATTGACATGAGCCAATCTCGGGCATCCCTGAGCTCATGTATGCGTAAGTGAGCAGACTGCACTTTCATCCAGCTGTGTGCAGCTGCTCTGTGATGTTCAAAAAGATATGGGTGCTGGCCTCTTGGAGATACTGTGGAAGTACATCGGTTGCCGTGGTGTGATTGGCGAGAGCTAACTAGTGTGTGGCAAATGTCAGAGGGGGGAAAAAGGGCAGTCATGCATGCCAATTAGGGCTTTTTTTCATGGCATCGTAGGCAACCAAGTAATGTCATTTGCTATGTAAATGCCAGCAGAATTTTTCATAGTGGGACAAAATTATTAGTAAAAATGATTGTGTTTTTTTTTTAAGATTCTTTCTTTAGTTTTGCACTATAGCCACAACAATGTCTTGTACTGGAAGTCTCATTCATTCATTACCAGTAAGCGCTTTGTCGATCTTTATCCCGGGAGTGGGAATTTCCATGGGATACCAGACCATCAGATGTTCATACACTCTGGAGCAATCCACCTTGTTTTCTGGGAGTCGAAGAAAACCAGAGAACCCAAAGGAAAACCACACAAACAAAGGCAAGAACATGTACAGACAGTAACATAAGCTGAGCATCAAACTAATGACCCTGAAGCCGTAAGGCGAAAACTCTTCCTGCTGTTCCCGGAAGTCTTATATCTCACAAAATCTTTTCTCAGATCTTTTCTAGCTAACTAATACACACCCTTATTGCCGGTTACCTGCTACAAAAGACACCAGTAATGTAAAATTCCTGTTGTTTTTAGGGTTTGTTTTCGTATTCATATATTTTTTTCTTGGAACTATATCACCATTTATATCGCTTCCAGTTTTACAATGTATTTCTGCCTTGAAATGGTGGGAAGTTGAGTCTAAAAGGTCTACTAATACTAAACTACACTAAGTATTAAAAAAAAAAAAAGCCCTAAAATACAGTTGCAGCATTGAGATTACATGGTGAAGTTATGCACGTTTAGAAGGAATACTTTGTTCTAAACTACACTGGAAAGTCTACACAAGTTTCCTTAAAAATGTGACTTTAATTAGGGTGAACAAACTTTCGTTTTCAAAAAAAGAGCACACTGCGGGATGGAGGCCCGACGGACACCTGCAAATTGAATAGCAACTGTAGATCGCAAATGCCGATTTCTGGACGTTTTGGCGATTCAGGAATCCTGCCACAGAGAACATTTTTTTAGGTCCCATGATGAGGAAGTGTCCTGGAAATAAAAGGTGTCCAGTCATTCTACTTTAATTTACAGGTAGCTATGTTAGCCTTGTAGTGCCACACACTCACCAGGGGCACCAAGGTTCTTTCCTTCATCCTACCAAGCTTTAGTTCTCGTCGTGATGTCTCTATACACGTTTAACAACGGATTAATATATAACCACAGCTCAGTTTTTGAACTTTAAAATTCGAACGAGGAGGGAACTGAAGAAACGTCGGACCACAGGTTGCTTTGTGGCTCGCTAGTGCGAGCACAGGCCCGGTTAGCTAGCCAGCGTCAACGGAAAACTGTCACTGGTTATATTCACAGCGCTTGCATTTTTTAACGTAAAAAGTTTCAGATTTTTTTTTTTTGGGTGGTGGTGGGGGGTGGGTGGGTGTTTTTTTGTTGTCTTACAACCCTATCATGAAAAAAAAAATCATTCCAGGTCTAGTACATTGCAAGGTGTTTTCGAGTCTAGTCTAAAATCCCAGACAAAGCTCTGATTGAACGTGCTCCACGGTACCCTCACCCTCCGTGACTGGAACCCGACACTTCTGACCCAGACCTATAAGATCAAAGAGCATTGCGTCTCGCCACTTTTCTCCACAAACAGGACTTCTAGGCTATTGAACACCCCCGTGCGCCGAGGTAAAGAGATGCAAAGCATCTGAGACATGAGCACACCGAGCTGAACCTTAGCTGTAATATAAATAGTCCGATTCTGTGGTTAATTTTTTTTTTTTTTTTTTTGTACTGTAATGACTCACACTGCAAGTCCCACAGGCAAGAAGACACGATAATCTAGCAAATGGAAGTCAATCTGATCTGAATAATTTATGATAACTTTTTAACACAGACAAGTGTCGTTGTAATTTATATATTACGCAATCATTGTGTATGTATGTCTGTGTATATATATATATATATATATATATATATATATATATATATGTGTGTGTGTGGGGGTGTGTGTGTGTGTGTGTTTGTATATCT
>JAQMCW010000001.1:20777179-20787570 GCA_030068335.1 Chrysichthys cranchii
TATATATATATATACATATACATATGTGTGTGTGTGTGTGTGTGTGTGTGTGTGTATGTATATATGTATGTATGTATACATGTATGTGTGTGTATATATATATATACTGTATATATATATATATATATGTACATTATATACACTATATATGTATGTATATATGTAATTGTAGTGTAATGACTAGCCTACATAATCCTGAAACTTTGCCTGCATGTGTGCAAAAAAAAAATGGTATAGTTGTTTACAAAATGCATTAAAAAAAAACCTCATTTCCTTCATGTATACACCATCTCGTTAAACCCACCCTTTTATTAAAATAAAAACTCGACGTATTTGTACGGCAAAAAAAAAATAAATAAATAAAATAAAAAAAAAATCTTACTTATCTAATTTAAAATGCACTCATTTCTTATTCCCGCGGAGGGAGGGCGAGCCGCTGACTTGAACAGCTGCTTCATGACCCAAAAAACTGTCAGTCTTTCCCTGGAATAAATTGTGGAATGTTTCATTTTTATTGCAGGAGGGGGGACCGACCATCCGTCGTTCCGCCCGGACAAGCGGTGCGCGCGAATTCGCGTGCAAGTGCACGCACACATTAGTCCCACAAAAGGACCAAATGTTAAGAAGGACCCCTTTACCTGAGAACTTGTCGTATTTTTGAATAAAAACACGAGTGCAGAGAAGTAAAACCCCCCCGCAGCCCGGAGCCCTCTTTCAGGCGGACCTGTAGTAGAATCAATTCACCGAGTGGGGAGCTTGAAACCGTCCACTCGCGCTTCTGAGGTGAGTTTTGGAGAGAAAGAAGTGTTGAGCACAGTTTAGATTTCGCCGTCGTGTGTCTCTCACGCTTAGTAAACTAACCGAACAGGATCATATATTTATATATATTTTAAACATTTACACGTTTGTACTCTTGAAAGACAGCTCTGGGTAGCCAACGTCGTGGTATTAGGTTGTTTTCAACGGAAGAAGGCGCCTCAGAAAAGCGCACGCGCGTACAAATGGTCGATATACACTGGGTATAAATGTCATTTTTGTGTTCAAACTGAGCAGTTTGGCCTTTTTTAGGCGTTGGGAAAGCTAAAATAAAGGCCTGGGAGTTTTATCTGAAGGAACTATGAGTAGTATGAAAACAAAAGGCAATACCCCAAAGCTTGACAGCAATGAACTCTGGGTAAAAAAAAACTAAACAACAAAACAAATAATAATAAGTAAATAAAAAATAAAAAAAACCCATGCAAAATACTTTGTTCTACCTAAGGAGTGTAAAATTTACAGAAGAGAGGAAAATTGCCTTTTTATTATTTTTTTTAAACAATTCGAGCACTTGCTCGTACCCTTAAAGCTTAAGCGGACGTCCGTTTTTATCGTTTCGGTATCGAAACACGAAGATATCCGATTAAACGCACTGATGTTCGCTGGGCGGTATGTGAAATTAGCTGAAAACACCTGGCAAATTGAGTATTTTGGCACCTGTCAATCATCTGTCAAGGTCATTTGGATTTGTCCAAAGGTGGTGAGACGGGTGAAACAGATTGTTTTTAAGGTGTGATGATGGGTTCAGGATACATGGTACGTGAGCCGTGTCACCGAATGGTGCTTAATAAAAACAAAAACCCCACCAAACAAAATGAAACAAAGAAAGGTGTGTGTGAAATGCTCAGAATAGGAGTTCTTCTGTGGCTACGGTTTCTCTTTCTTTTCAGTAATGAAGACTGACGCCGATCGATGGCCGTGTATTTTCTGATGGGTCTACTGAACGGGCCACCTCGGTATCACCGTTTCGGGTTCTTAGCATCCTCCCTCCCAAAAGTCTTCCCAAAGTACCAAAGTGAAGTTGCTTAGCTCCCCCTGTGTGAAGATAATGGTATCACACGTCATCCACACTGTGCAGCTGATGACCAGGAGGAAA
Organism: Chrysichthys cranchii; assembly: GCA_030068335.1. Classification (NCBI taxonomy): domain Eukaryota; kingdom Metazoa; phylum Chordata; class Actinopteri; order Siluriformes; family Claroteidae; genus Chrysichthys; species Chrysichthys cranchii. The sequence goes on from JAQMCW010000001.1 coordinate 20,779,092, forward strand.
AAGGTACGGAAAGCTCACGGTTTGTCAGGTACGACCTCAAATCCGAGCGGTTTATTGATTGATTGATTGATTTTTACTTCAGATCAAGCAGGATAACCGGCTTCTTCATTATTTGCAGAGGTAAAATGAGAAACAGAAAATCCCCCCTCCACAGTAATCAACCGATGAAGATATAATCTTCCTTTTACTCGTGCAAAATAATTCTCCCGAGAACTTCTTTTCTAAAAGGAATCGTATTTTCACTCACCGTGACCGTCTCTTAAAATAACCGCGAACAAATTGTGATGCTTGATTGCTCTCCAGAAAGCAGTTAAGGAAGTCTGACTGAGAAAACATGAGGGTTTGTACCCATGCAAACCCACAAGGAGGATATTCTAAAGCCCTGGAAAACATGACGTGTTTACCAACGGTGGATTGAAGGACATAAATATTCCTGACTCATAGAGACACCGATTTTCCGTCTGATCAAAATCACGTCGAGGTATCCGATCGAGTAATGACCGATGGTGCAAGGGATGTTAGCAAACGCATGCTTACATGTACTAGGGCTGGAAAAGCATGTTGGAATGTCAGTGAGTGAACAGGGTTTGTGCATTTTCATACATCTTTCTTTCCCAGTGGAAAATGACACAATCAGGTAAGATCGCAGATTGTGCGCACGCCTATGCTAAACCATTCCTTTAGCTATTTCAGAACGCTAGCCTGATGAAGAGCTTGGCACGACAATGATGAAGCTCGGCAAAGTCAGGTTCACTTTGTGATGTGTTTTGTGTATGAATTTTTATGAGATTTTATTATACAAACATGGGGTGGGGAAAAAGAGGATTTTGGGCTTTCCCATGTAGACTTGTGATTAAATTAAAGAGTATTAGCAAAATAGGATTCGATATCATTTAATTCCATGCCTTGTTGTAGAATGTAGACCATTAATATCTGTTAAGTAATAATGCTTTGACCACAAAAAAAAACAAACAAACCCCGATGTAGAATTGCTCACCATTATCACATACTGTATAAGCACGAAAATATTTGTTTGTTCCTCGTGAGTAACTGCTTTATCCTAGTCAGCTTTGCAGTGAATCCGAAGTCTATTCCAAGAACACTGGGTGCGAGCTAAGGATACACCTTGGATGGTGGGAGGAAACCCATGCAGTCAATTGTAGAACATGAAACTCCACACAAACCAAGGGAACCTGGAGCTCTGATGCAGCGACGCTCCTCACTGACTCACTGTGCTGCCCCTACGCAAACCCAGTGTATATGAACTGGGAACTAAAGAAAGTTTTGGCCATTCTCAGCCACAAAGAGGGTGACCGACCAGGAAATAAGTCAATTCAGGTACAGTGGTTGGGGTAAGAATAGAGCTGATACAAGCAGGTGGGTAATTCTGGATGCTCATTTGGTAGTACCAGTGGCACCAAATATAGACCCGCCCCCAAACTTGAATCCGCCACCAGAAGAAGAAAAAAAAAGGAAAAGAAATCTAGAAATCTCTTAAGGGATATTCTTTGTTTCATAGTCGGTGGTAAATTCACCATAGAAGCTGTAGACACCAGTAAGAAGGTAATTAAGAAATTGGGTTTTAACATAAAAGGGACAGATGGTTGTTGACCTGCGCAAGTTGGGTAATGAATATAAAGAATTATATGGGCAATTGAAACAACAGTTATGCCTTTTGGGGATTCATGGGGTTGTCGAGTTTTTAAAACAAGCTGTTTGGAATGGGTTCATGAAAGAAGTGCTTAAAATGCAGTAACCACTAGGCGACACTTGAACTACAGGAAGAAAAGTGTGCTGAAATCAAAGGCCAGATTGGAAACCTGTGGTCATGCATGCCGTCAGCATGTTTGATGCAAAATGTCTGTTCCACTAAGATATTATTTCTGTAAGAGGGTAAAACAGAGCTACCGAACATGCATCCACCGCTCTGCAAAACCTGCAAAATTACATGGATACTTGGAGTATACTGCAAGATGCCCAGTGTCTATTAAAACCTCAGCTTTGAACACTGAGTTCAAGAGGACAAATTAAAGATGGGGGGGGGGGGGGGGTAACCAAGTATCAACTTTTTATTCTGTCCAGGAAAAACAGGTGTAGGTGTGTTATGCACTTTGACAAGCAGCTATGTGGTAAAATCAGTAGAACAAAATAGGAGCTAGATCCATCATCAAATTTAACTGCAAGCTACCTGATTTAAAATAGCAACATTTACCATCTCTCTACTGAAAAATGTGCAAGGAATAAAACATGACTGGTGAGTGCTGTTACAGGAAATTAAGTGATGTGTTGCAACAACAGAAACTCCTTCCAAAATGTTAGTGTAAAAATCGTTCCACCTCTATTTACATGGCAAATATATATTCTGTAATCTGAGTATTTTCATTATGCATAGATTTCTCAGTGTCCACCAGATATGTGCAAAAAAAAAAAAAAGTTCTTAATGTAAATGTTTATCGGAGACACAGGGTTATAGAACCTGTTTTACTTCTTCAGCACACAAGACCGAACTCATCAGGTACTTAACGAAGCCTTCGTGGCTTCAGTCATTTGTGTTAGATCAGGAGAGAAACAAAAATGTGCAACTGATTAGAGACTCCCGACCTGAGAACTTCTGTGGTAGACAAGGCAGCATTAAGCTAATGCCTGGCCTGGGGCTGATGAATACATGAGGCCCCACATTTCTGAAATGTTTCCTCAACGTACATGCAACAGATACACTTGCATTATAACTAGTGTTCCATCCACACCAAGTCTGTTTGATGCGAGTCCACACATCTTGCTGTGACATTTTCGATACAGTTATTTATGCCCAACCAAGAACATGGTACAACAAATGATTGTATAAAATGTGTTAATACCATGTATGACATGCAAGCTATTATTCTCCTAGCTGCACTTTGAGGGGAAAAAAGTTCTTTCTGAGCAGATGGTAGAGACGGTCCTATACTTGATATAGAACTCCAGCTCACATAAGAGCAGAGAGCAGGCTCAGTTAAATCAGTAAAGTGTGACTGAGTTGGATTTGTAGAAGCTGATGTTAATAACCAATCACTGATCACCATTTTTTACCAGTAACCAGTCACTGATCACCATTTTTTACCAGTAACCAGTCACTGATCACCATTTTTAACAGTGACCAATCACTGATCACCATTTTTAACAATAACCAATCACTGATCACCATTTTTACCAGTGGCCAATCACTGATCACCATTTTTACCAGTGGCCAATCACTGATCACCATTTTTACCAGTGACCAATCACTGATCACCATTTTTACCAGTGACCAATCACTGATCACCATTTTTAACAGTGGCCAATCACTGATCACCATTTTTAACAGTGACCAATCACTGATCACCATTTTTAACAGTGGCCAATCACTGATCACCATTTTTAACAGTGGCCAATCACTGATCACCATTTTTAACAGTGGCCAATCACTGATCACCATTTTTACCAGTGGCCAATCACTGATCACCATTTTTACCAGTGGCCAATCAGTGATCACCATTTATAAATGGCCAACCACTGATCACCATTTTTAACAGTGACCGATCACTGTTTTTACTAGTGACCAATCATTGTTCATAATTTAATTTAATTTTTTAACAACAATCATTGATCACTATTGTCTCACCTGAGCAGTTCTTTGTCTTTTGTTTTCAACTCATCATGGTGATACGAACAAGTAAAAACAAATGCACGATACTCCAGCCATACCCCATCTCTTCATGTTTGTGCCCTGACTGCCTTTTACGACTACTATTTATCTGCTTTCCTGAAAGGCATTAGTATTTTGTATTTTGAATCTATTATTTTTACATTCTGACGATTCTGTGAATTATGAATATCAGCATAATGTTTCTTTCTGCCCTCAGGCGTTAGCTACTTTCCCCTGAAACGAGGGAAGCATAGGGTTTCTCAGTCAAAGAGAGATGCTCTAAGAAGCATGGAACCTTTCAATATATGGGGGGGGAAAAAACCCCCACACAAGACAAACCAAAACCTTTTTTCAAGCATTGCTCGGCCAAGCATTTTGCATTTGAAATGCAGCTTGTGTTTGGAGAGCTTGCTGATAAAACTGTAACCAATAACATGAGCTATTCCTATCTTGGTCACGGTGGAGTGTGTCATTTCCGGTATGAGACATCTAGAATGGCTCATCAGTCAAGGAGGCTATTATTCCTCTGTTCTTTTTGCTTCTTTCTTTTTCTTTTCTTTTTTTTTGAACAAGGTGCTTGCATGTTATTGATGCCTTTAGGCTTGTTCCAATATACAAAATTTTTTTTTTAATAACATTATAATTGCCACAACTTAAATCGTGGTGTCTTTTTATTGCAGTGTTGATTTGAAAAAGAAAAAAACAAAAAACAAAGCATCTGTTCAATTTCGGGAGCGTTTTAATAAGCGTTCATTTGAATGTGAAAGCTAATCCAAATGTTGGCTTCATAGTCCTCAGTGAGTGCAACAGTTCTTGAAAGATTCATGAAATTCTCCAGTGGTGACGAGAATTGCCGTCTTTGTGAAGGACCTTGAAAGAGGGCTGTTTTTTTTTTGTTGTTTTTTGTTTTGGTTTTGGTTGCACTCAAAATGGGACAAAGTTCATCTGAAGAGCCGACAGTGGTCATTTTGAAGTATTTTGAAGTATCGTATGTTATATGTAAAGCTGATCATCAAATGCTTATAGATACCCCAGCGTTTTTGGGATTCGACCTGCTTTGCTTAAATCTAGATAGTATTGAAGTTAAAGCATGACGAATCATGAACAGAGAGCCGTGAGTGTGTTAGGGAAAGAGAGATAAACAGCGAAAAAGCACCGGTGCGTCATATGTTTTGCTATGTGAGTCATCACAAAAAGCTCAACGATGAGCAGCCCCACCCTTCCCTACCAATCAGATACATCAAGCACAAGGAGCCTTCTGGGCTTTCATGCACACAAGCTATCAGTCTCGGAGTGTGTTTGTTTGTGTGTGTGTGTGTTCATTCGTTCAAAAGAGACTTTTTTTTTTATTCCTAAAAAAAATTCCCGCCAAGACACAATTTTGGAAAGTATACATTGCGAAAGTCTGGTGCACTTAATGGACTGCTTGGCCTACATGCCAACATTAAAGGTACTGTGTTCCTTGTTCCTCTGGAGAACTCCGCACACTCTACAACATATGGGGTCCCAAGTAGAACCAGTTTCATAAATCTACAAACGATCCCCTTAAATTAATATATATACAGTATATATATTTTTACAAGACTAAGCATGGGACCATGTCCAATGGGGAGAATTCATATCCCGAACCATTTCGCACTGGGTGGAAAAACAAATCAGCCTACACTGTAAATCTGTACATGCAAGCATGCTAAGAGGCGAGAAGTGGTATTTTATCCAAACGTTTTCAAATCCGAACCTACAGTCGAGTAATTCCACCCTCCGTTGTGATGCTGATCATCCCGCAGACGGTTGCGTAACATTTGTGAAAGGGCACCAAGCCAGACAACTTATTGATGTGTAGCGGGTGACTAATGTCATGACGTCACGTGAGAAAATATGCTCCAATTGGCGTCGGAGGAAATAAGGGCATGTTAACAAGTGCTCATGGAAACACTAAACCAGCCAAACGGTAATAAGGCAACAATGCATGGACAGGCCCAGAAAGAAAGATAAACACAATTACGGTTCTTGTTTCGTAACTTAGTCATAAGGTTAAGTCCTGAGCCCATGCTTATCAGTTCGGAAAACAGCTAGTTCTCAAAAAGGATTCCGTTGATCTAGGTGTGATAAGTTGAGTATAGTTCCTGTTGTCGCTTACTCTACAAACCGTTGGCTTTCTCTTAAAGAATTTCCTACAATGGAAAAATGCCTACTGTTCCATCTCCTCACAGAAAACATCACCATAACGGAAGACGACAAGTCAGAATCGAGAATTCGCCAGTCGCCGTGGTGCACCGTTAGCTAGCTACCGTGTGATGTCTGCCTCTCCACGTTGTCAACTAGGATAATCGTATGGTATCTTACTAAACGATCTTTCACCGCAGAGTTTATTTAGGGAAGATATTTTTTCCAGGCCTAACAGGAACACATGCATAGGCTTTTTCATTCCGTCTTAAAATGGACGGCGCGGCTCTCATAATGGCGCATGAGAGCGCTTGAAATCTCGAGCCAAAGAAAATAATCACCTACATACTGGAGCGCGTAAATATCTGTAAAAATAAATAAAATATCGGTTGAAATTTTTGCGTAATTTGTTGGGGTTTTTAAACATGAACTGTTGTAATCATTTAAATTGTTTTTATTTATTTTAATCCACAAAACAGGAAACAATAAGAAATAAAAAAAAAAAAAAGAGATCCTTTCCACATGCCTGCAGTGGTCAAAACACATCTCCTCATATTTGAGTTACATTTATATCTCATTATGTCAAGCAACACCCTCCTCCATTTTACGCCGCTTAATCATGTTACTCAGCAGGCCTGCTTGTTCGTCCGTCTCTTTCGATAATTCATGACTGTTAACGTTTGCTCGCCTGTTAATGTTTCCCTGCGTGTTGATGTTTGCTTTTAATGTTTCGCATTCTGTGACACGGTGCCCTTTAGAGTGAGAATGCCTAAATGAAATTATTATTATTATTATTGTTAAAAAAAAAAGAAAGAAAAAGACACTGAAGAATTGCACACAATCGCATAATATAAAGCATTTCACTTTCTGAGGAAGTCAAATCCCTCCATCTAGTGGCCATGCTCAAAGCTACACCTCAAATAACATGACTTCGTCAAATATTCGTCAATATATTGATCTGATAAAGAGATTAAACTTTTTTTTTTTTTAAAACAAATCAGCAAATATACAGATAAAAACTTCAGATTCAGATTTTATTTACAGAGTAATTCGAGCTCATCAGGAAACATCAGTAGTCCAGTGATTGCCGTCTATGTAACACACACACACAAACAAACACACCATGCAGTCTTGTCAAATACTGTCACAGCACAACGGCCCAAAATGGTTCCAGGCGTGATCTCTGATACCGTTGCAAGGTTCAAAGTCTGTGTCATACTTCGTCTTCCTCGTCGGGAAAGCAGCCCGGGCAGGGCTCCATGGTCACACCCACTCCCATCCCGCTTCGACCCACCGGCATGTCTGTCACGTACGTCCACTGATTACTTCCTGGGCAGTAACTCTCCACGCTGGACAGGAAACCACTCTGGTTGAAACCACCTTGATGGAAGCGGCACAAACGTTCATTAGTGTTGTTTATTAAAATAGTGATTAATTCCTATTCAGGGTTTATTACTATCACAGTATCGATACATTCTTAATTCTGATTGGTCAGAGAGTCACGGTATCATTTTTGCACTAACACAGGGACTTGTTTGGCTGATGCGCAATATTAAATTAAAAAAAAAAGTGCCTATATGGTGATGCTTTCATTTTTAAGGAGTTCCTAGGTGTTGTCTTTGTAACCTTTTTGGAAAAGGAAAAAAAAAAAGGAAAACTGTTGCTTTAAAAAAAAAATTTTTTTAGCATGAAATGGGGGACTTTGCACTGGCTGGTGAATGAGCAAGTGTTTATAGCTGCTATAACATAAGCGATAACATAAGGAACCTGTTCCATGGACGTCCTGTATACGGCTGGAAAGTGTTCCATGACACGCGTTAATAGATAAAAAAAAAAAAAAGCTCAGCGTTGGCAAATTGCTGTTGCGTAGCACCATTGCATTGCGCCACACTGTCGTTAATCATTTTCCTGTAACAGCACGCCCTGAAGCGTTTTATTCCTCGCTCATAAGATTTCCCAAACAAGGTTGGACTGCAGTAATTAAGTCATTATCAGGTTAAGTGGCGCCATCAATTAAGGCAATGTGTTAACAGCATACTAGTGTGAGCGGTTCAAGGAAATCTCTGGTGTTGTAAAGGAGAGGAATTATTACCAAAAAAAAATTAATAGAAACCTGATAAAATTAAAATAGCTCTTGGTAGTAGACTAGGATTGTGGCTGCTACTGTATGCATGAGGACATTTATTAAAATGATGAAATTAATTAAGTTCAAATGACCTGTTAACTCGGTGCAGTGAACACCATGGAGGGAATAGAAAAAGTAAAACGACGCGTAAGCCGAACACAAAAGCGTCCTGCTTTTCTACTTTTCTCGATGATATTTGCTTGTCTCAATGGGAACACTTGGCAAAGCCAAATCTGATTTCACATCATATCAAACGCTTCGGATGCCTAAATGCTAGGTATAGGCATTTGAGAAAGGTAAAAGAAAAATTTAACACACAAAGTGCAGGTTTATTGTGTGTAAGTGCTGATTAACTTGTGAATGACTCCGCATTGTATTCCCACTAATACGGAAATGGCCTTGTAATGAGAGCCCTGCTGCTTCAACGAGCAAATACAATCGACACAAAGTCTCCTTTTTCTCAGTAAATAACCAATGGCGAAACAGAATGGCACTCTGTCGGTCACCATCTCGCGTGTGGGGGG
>JAQMCW010000001.1:20787586-20803855 GCA_030068335.1 Chrysichthys cranchii
TAATGTGGATAGAGAAGGAACTATCAGGAAGCCATTTTTAATCATTGACTGGTACGTGTTGCACGCTCACCAAACACGAAAAGTTTGTCGTGGTAGACCGTGACCCCATGGGCACTTCGACTGTGGACCATGGACGCCATGGGCTCCCAAACGTCTCTGGCTACGTTGTATCTCTCCATCGTGTTGAGTTGCATTTGGCCGTCATAACCGCCCACTGCATAGAGGTAAGAATCTATAGACACCACACCTGCATGGTGTGCAGAAAAAATTGGTTAACAATGATTTTAGATCAGTAAATTGTCGTTAACCATTTCCCACCATTATTGGATTCTTCAAAGATTTTTTTTTAAAGGAACATGCATTTCCACCAATTTGGGAACCAAGCCATTTATATTACTCAGATGGTTTTGTTGCTGAACACACAGTAGTGGAACCATAACCATAAGCATGATCCAGGTACTAGCAAGCTATTTACACCCACCGTCCACCTTGCCATTCCCAATCAGCCAATCGTGTAGCGGTGCAACGCACACAGTCATGAAGTCAAGAGCTTCAAATAATAAGCTTGAATTCACACCAAAATAATCAGTGATCCGAGTGACCTTGACTGTGGGACGGGTTACAGATGTGCTAAGTTTGAGTGTCTCATGCACTGTTGATCTCTTGGGATTTTTGCACAACACACAAAAAAAGCCCATCCAGTGAGCATCGGATCTGCAGATGGGAATACCTTATTGATTAGAGACGTCTGGTCAGGCTGGTTCACACTGACAGGATGGCTACAGCTAATCAAATAACCACGCTTTATTACCGTGGTGAGCAGAAAAGCATCTCAGAATGCAGAACGATTCGAAAATTGAGATGGATGAACAACAGCAGAAAACCATATCGTGTACCACTCCTGACAGCCAAGAACAGGAAACGGAGATTGCAGTGGTCACCTGTTAAGCAAATGTGGTCATTTGAAGATCGGAAAAAATGTCGCCTGACCTTTTGCCATCTAGCCTTTAACCGTTCAGTTTCATTATCTGCATTATTTTATGCGTTGCACTGCTTCTACATGATTGCAAGAACGATCAAGGGGACAAACTTCACACAATTTGGTGGAAAAGCACTTTTAATGGGATATTTGGATTTGTAAAAATAATAATAATAAAAATAATACAAAAGGCACTACCGGGGTATTATTAAAATAAGCAGTTAATATTTACCTAAGCCACTTCGTGCAGTGTTCATTGATGCTACATGGTGCCAAGTGTTGGTGTCTGGTTGGTAGCGTTCCACCGTTTTCCACCGGTTTTGGCCGTCGAAACCCCCTACCACATATAGAGCTCCCCCGCACGCTGCCACACCAGCTCCCAGGCGTGCCACTGACATCGGCGCAACATAAGTCCAACTGTTTGTCTCTGGATCATACCTGTGAAAAACAAGACAGTTCATCCTCAGAAAGTGCTTCATCTTGGCTTATGCATCTGGAACCTGGAACCTTCTAGGAACACCAAAGCAGGAATATGTGCTGTAGGCCATCACAGGACACCATGCATATACACATGCACACACTTATTCACGTCCAGGGGCAATTTAGCGTAGCCAGTCTAACACTATGGGAGGTGGGTGGAAACTGGAGAACTCTAAGGAAATCCACACAGGCAGTAACCCGAGGAACGGTGAGGCCGCAGTGCCACTGTGCACGTCATCATCAATTTCTTCTTTCTCTTTTTGTCTATCTCAAAACCACTAACTGTTGCTTTTAAAACCAGACAGAACAGCTGAATACACTTGGAGGAGAGTGCTAACTTCTACCCAGAGGGCAGGACCAATTACCCTCCCATGGTCGTGCACCTATGTTATTGTTCACTGTATATTTACGTATGAAAGAAATTGTTTTCTACACAATAGGATACAACCAATATCCTGGTATCATAAAACTGTGTCCCGACCTGAAAGACTTTCTAACAGAACTTGATACCCAATTGCGGGATTACTATAGCTTGCAGCAATGTTATGTGATCCACAGAAAAATGGTCCAACTCAAACAAACTCTTTCAACAACATGGAAGTACACGTTGGCCGCCATTTCCTTATGGAAAGATTTTCAGAGGCTTTGAATTGATCTGGTGCCAATCAAAGGACAAAACTAAAAAGGTGTTCAATCATAGGGTGCTTTCAGATGTGTCGCATTTAGTCCATTGAAATCCAACTCTTGTTCAAGTTACCTAGCTCGGTGTGTTTTATTTAGGCAGGCCAGAGCACCTAAGAGAGGTGGCTTCGAAGTGTATTTCAGACATTTCATGACAGCTGTTAGACTGATGCACAAAGGCACAAAATGAGGATATGGAGACAAAAGCCCCTTTGCCATATTTCAGACCATTTAAAAAAAAAAAAAAAAAAAAGGAGAAGAAGCATGTTACGAGTATGTTTTCAGCCTTGACTATACCGCATGCCCTTAAGCAGATGTTTTTTGCATTTTGGTTCATGAGCAAGGTCCAGGTCCAAGTGAACCCTAGCGAGATCCGACTGCTGTGAGAAAGTGATTCAATCTTGAGTAGACTCAACTCCAGGAATTGGACCAAACCTGCTTAGTATTATTTGTGCGCACATGCAAGCTTCTGAAGTGAGCTGCGAGGCTCAACTGAGCCAGAGGATAGAGTGGCAGAAAAGTTGTGTTTGCAGAGATTTGGACAGAAAGAGAAAAACACTTGATGCAACACACAAAATGTTCAAACTTGTTATTTATATAGTTACATAGAGCCAGCTCGGTGTTCTCATTGCTTGGTGTGTGGTGGTTTTCCATTACCATATTTCTCACCAAAGAATGAATGTTTTACCAGACCACTTTCAACCCAACATGTCTCGAAACCAAAAAAAAAAAAAAAAAAAAAGTGTCATTTTGCTCTGATTCAGACTTACCAAAAAGCTCAATATGTGTGAGAGCATCCATAAATTCAATGCAGCATGACCCTAAACCACACTACACAGCAAGCACACCAAGTGAGTTGTGCATTTGACAAATACATTCTGTGCTGGATTGTCATCCTTGGACAAAAGTTTTATATAAATAAATAGCACAAACTGAAGCTTTTTCCTTCCTGCAACACCCGTAAAAACAGAACAAAAACTAAAGGCAGGAGGGGAGGTTGGTAAGAGTGACGAAGAAGATTCCTGTTATAGCACCTATTAGGAATGGTATTAGAACAAGCAGTGCTTTCTAAAGGTTGCTATTAGGTGTGGTATGGGAGTTTGTTCCTCTAAAGTGACTTCTCTGAATCATAACAGACTTGGCCTGTTGCTACCGGGAGCACATGCCAAGTCAAAACATTTTAGACCATGTAACCACTGTCCTTCCCTCACGTGTAACACGATTCGGAATTCCATGGCTTTTGTAGAGGAGCGTTCAATCATGGCAAATGTGCTTCTTGTTAATCCTTTAAGATACATAGTAGGGAAGTAACTGAATACACATACACTACAGTGGAACCCTGGATTGTGAGTAACTTGCTAATAAATTTTGACTTGGCTAACGAGCGATGTCTTGCAATACGAGTAGTATGCGCGTGCTTCTTCTGCCGAGCCTCGCGTGATCACAACTTCTCTCTTCCCTCACTGCGGGATTGTGGCTCACTCGTATAGTTAACATCCGCGCTAGCGTAGAAAAAGCCTGAGGAATCCCTCACTTCAAATGAAATCAGGGAGATGTGTACAATGTGGGAAAGAGTGCAAAACTTTGAGGAAGAGCACCACCCGAGTAAGGCTGTAGCAGTGCGAGCAATGAATCTGTTTAATGACGATGCAATGCCACATTTCTGCCAAATCCTCAAAAGGAGGCAAAAACAGCGATCGTTGGATAGTTTCCTTGTTAAAGTCGCATGCAAAGAAAAAGATCCCATTGAGCGACAGACTGCAGTGATTCTGTGAGTTGTAGCGAAAGTCAAAAGTCAAATGTGAAAGTCCTCTCTCGTCTCCGTCACACCAGCCATGATTCTTTTTAAAGGTAAAGTGCAGGTTGTTTTGTTTTTGTCAGGTGTGGTGGGGTCGAAAAACAAGAAACAGAAACTTAGACAGAACCGGAGAAAGCAAACACGGGAATAGCAAGGTTCGGCAAGAGCGTGGAAAATGGCAACTGATGCGCGAGTCTTTTTATAGCTCCCGCAATCAGTCCCAATCTGGTACACCTGTCGCCACCCATGTGATGCGCCGTGGTGTTGTGGAGGAAAACCAGGAAGTAGTCTTTAGCGCGCGAGTTCTCAGACACGCACCGCTATTGGGAGTGCTCAGAACAGGTGCGCTGCACGCGTGCTCTGCGCAGGCAGATTCATAACATTTTTATGTATTTTTACATTATATTTTGTATTAATCATTTTTATATAAATATTTGTGGGTTGTGGAATGAATTATCTGAGTTTCCATTATTTCTTATGGGGAAATGCGCTTTGATATACAAGTGCTTTGGATTACAAGCACGTCTCTGGAACGAATTGTGCTCGCAAACCAAGGTTCCACTGTATTTGAAATGAACAGATAATGTGTTCAAAAGATATACAAATACAGATACAACAGGAAGTTTTGGGGGGGTTTGGTTCATGGTTGGAACTAGAGGTATGTATGAGAACTACGATCCCACAGGACACAACAAAACTGTCACGCGGATGGAAGGGTTTTACTTTCATGCAGGCGCAAGTAAGTAGTCAGATATGAAGCTCACTTGACAAGCAGAAAGCAAGTTTATTAACATGTGATGCCTTTAATTAGTCCTGAGTAACCACCTGGTCAGGTATGCAGTGGTTTGAATAAGTTTAAATTGGTGAAAAACATATCTGAAGAGTTACCAGACACACTGAAGAAGCTTACCTCAGTTTCTACCTCCCATTCCTTCCCAAGTTGCTACTGGCCAATCACTTGTTTTCACATGGATTATTTATACCCCTGCTCAAATGTTGCAATTGTCTGATTACATTTTGAGAACACAACCAAATGATTTGTTGTCCCAACAGAAATACTTTCTTAAATAGTAAGTTCACTCACCTCTCCACAGTGTTGTGATGTGTAGAGCCATGAGACCCTCCAACAGCGTAAATGCTCCCATCGAGTTCTCCAGTGCCCACTCTGTTTCTGGCTGTGTTAAGCGAAGCCAGCTGGGTCCACTGATTGGTCATGGGGTTGTAGCAGGACAGCGTTGCGGAGTCTGCATTGCTCTGCATTGAGAGGTTTCGACCCCCCACAGTGTAGAAGAGCCCAAACAGTACAGAAGCCCCCAAGCCACTGCAGGGTTGCATCATCGGTGCCAGGTTCAGCCAGGTATTGCTTCGTGGGTCAAAAGCCTCCATGGAAGCCAGTGAGTGCTGCTTGTATCCCCCTGCCACGTAGATCAACTTGGTACCTCGGTACGGAGTAGGGGGCAGGTACTTGCGGAGGGTCATGTCATGGAAGATCTTGGAGAGGAAGTCTTTGCAGGAGTTGGCCTTGCTCAAGATGGGGCATGATTGTAGTTGCCTCTTGAGGAACTTGGCCGGCAAGGCGTAAATACGAACGGCATTGAGCAGAGCATGGAAGTACTGGGAGCGAGCCTCTGCATCCCAGCGCACCCAGTCGGTGCAGGCTTTGTAGACCTCGGTCTCACACAGAACCTTCAAACTATCCTGACTAATCAGCTCGAGCAGCTGACAGTGCGACAGACTGAAGAACTCTTCTTCTTTGGTCACCTGGAACAAAAAGCATAGATGTTTCTCATCTTACCGTATATACCATAGAATTGTTAAAATCAGGACAACTTCTCATTACAATGATTAGAAGAATCTACCTCACTAAAGTGACTGTTGATATACTCCCGGCACCGCTGATGCAGCTCGACACAGCCAATCTCCTCTGCAAACCGGGCAATTCCAATGACATTTGAGGGCTCTAGGTTCTTGATCAGGAAGTCACAGCATGCTTTCGCCACATCCTCCATTTGGAAGCGCATGGCAGCCAACAAGACGTGCAGCACACACTTTTCCCCCACTGTGATGCGTGAAGTATACGCATAGTCCACCAACCTACTGATCACCTGAGGACAAACATCCCTGAGAGTCACCTCTGAGGCCTGGCACTCCTTGAAGTTGCTGGTGAACATGGCTTTGAAGTAGGGGCTGCAGGCCGCCAGTACCAGTTTGTGCACCTAGATAATATAGACACATGTCTGTGACGGGCATAAAAAGCTCAAAGCAGCCAAATTAAAGATGGCCCCAAAATGCCCCATTTGGTATCCATGAACATTCCAGATTCAAGGCCCATGCAGTGGTCAAGTGCTTATGAATCTGCAACATACTAATCCTGCTAATAATATATAAACATTTGGAGCACCAGCTGAGATAGAAACCAGCTCATGTTGTTTTCGTCTCATTACCTTTAAGGTGTTGCCTTTTTTTTATTACGTACAATATTCCTTCGGATAAATTAATAAGGCAGTAACTTTTAACAAATTAGTGAAGTTGGGTGAAATGTCTTACATTTGAGGATACTAAGCATACTACACATCAAACATTGTCGAACAAGTTGTACTCTTATGAAGAACTGCTAACTCAAGCCAAACGGTGCTAACTCAGGTCGATCTCTTATCATGCTGACTCTCATCTTTCTTATGGACTCAACCCCGGAAACTCTCACCTTGAAATCCATTATCGTATCTTTGTACGTCACTCGAAGTACCAAGTCACAGAGCAGTCCGTGATGACGCAGCTCGTCCATGAGCTGAAAGGCTTTGGAAGGGTGACTCTCAATGGTGTAGTCCAAATAGCCATGGCCTTTCATCGAGGGCACCACAATGACTGAAAAATCCTCATCTTTGATGGGCTTCTTCTTCCTTGGACATATCATTCTCCAAGGCTGGGTTGTAATTCGGTTTCACAGGATATAGGGCAGGCAAAAGAGTCTAGATCCAACCACGTATCATGAAGTAATACAGACACAACTGGTAGTCACTGGGAGATAGAAAGCCGTTTTTTTTTTGGTTGTCTCTAAATCCATCGTGACTGGGGTCTCTCTCAGACCAAACAGGCATTGTTTAACGATCCAGACCAAATCTCAAGAGACCGTCACATAGATACCAACAAAAGAACTAGATTTCTAGATTCACTAGATTCACACAAAATCTTCTCAATTATAGTTCATTTTTCTTCAAGTTTGACTCCGTGTCAAGTTTATGCCTCCGTACTCTTTGATTAGGTATTCTGAAAAAGAAAGTTAAAAAAAAATTATAATAAATTCAAAAAGAACTTTACCAGTACAAGTTGACAAGTTCAGTTAGATGTGGCAACTTGCTACTGCGGAACTCTGATGAACAACAGAAAGATCTTTTCTGGTTGAGTAGAGCCCAAATAGCCTGCAAATCATGCATGCAAATAGCCATATGTATACTCTGCTGAATCATGTTTCACTTCCCTTTCCTTTCTTAAATCTCAAACCTTCCAAAAAGCCACTCCTACACCTACAAAAAAAAAAAAAAAAAAAAAAAAAAGCAGAGCCTGCAATTAAGTGAGTAATACTGTAACTGTTGCCCCTGCTGTTATGGTTGTGCTAACTTTTTTCCTCTCCTTTTTCCCCCTTCTTCTTCTTCTTCTTCTTCTTTTTTATTTATTTATTTATTTATTTATTTATTTATTTATTTATTTATTTATTTATTTATTTATTTATTTTTATAAAGAATTGCTTATCACTAAACTGGTTTGTTCGACTGGGTTACATAACTTATTTGCAGAACATCAGGGCTAAAGAGACTTTGCATTCAGTGTTCTTGCACAACCAAACATTCCAAGTGCAATATTTGCCTTGAAGCATGCTTATCATGAGATGAAGCCACTCACCATTGGCTTCCCATGAAAGTGAGGCCTTGCTGTCCCATGTCCGCTTACATGTTAAAAGGCAACGTTGCTGCATGGAGACTGGCACTTCGTGTGCCAGGTGGGAATATTATTAACTACCTGGAGGTTACTGTAGTTCTTCCAGAAGAGAACGCGTAAAGACATACTAATTATTGTGCCACACTTTGATGTAGATTTTAAACCGCACAAAATTCTTATGCAATGCTGCAAAATGTCTACTTTTTTTTTTTTTTTTAGGTTTTTTTGGCCATTCGTACAAGGTGTTCAACGAGGTCCGACTCCAACTTTGGGAAACCATGTCTTCAAGGGGCTCACTTTGTGCACAGGGGCACCATCATGCTGGAACAGGTTTTAGCTCCACTGAAGGGAAATCGTATGGCTATAGAATATATAAATGAGCTATGCAATTATTATTAATTATCTTCTAGTTTTTTTATTATTTTTTTTTTTTCTTGGCAACCGTTTGGGAAAAGGCCCACGTATTGGTGTGATGGGTAGCTGTCCACAAACATTTCATCACGAAGTGCACTTAGGAAAATGGTTTTCAACTAGTAAACCTAGGTATCAAAAAAAAAAAAAAATGGACAAAGATATCCTCTAAAGGTTGAACGGTTGTCATTTTGCCTAACAATTTATGCACTATCGTGAAAAGTATAACTATATGAACTGCATTTACAATAAGTCTTCATACATTTGAGAATTATTTAAAGGGAGGCGCATAGTTTGTTCATGTGGAAGCCGTGACGAGCGTTAAGACAATTTGTTCTCTCTGTAATCCTGGATGAATAATAAATTACTCATCCTTAGTGACCATGAGAGAGGGGGAAAAAAACCCAAAATGTCCTACTGCTAAGTACTTTTCCAATGCCAGCCATAACTGAGTAACTAAGTACATGAAGTGTATCATCTCTGACTCATTTGCGAGTCTGCAAGAACAAAACAGTCATTATGGAATTAGGAGTGCACCGTTTTTTTTCCTACAATAAAAGGTGTGCAGCTTTGCTTCAACGTTAGTTTTAGTCCCTGTATGAGCTTCTGAAACATTCCTGCAGTGCTGTTAATTTATCATTTAAAATTTGACAAATGACAAACAAGCAAGCGTAATGAAAAATGGGGAACGGTAAGTCAGAATACCGAGTCATGGTATTAGCAGGAATGAATTGCTCATCCTCTAGGGAATGCTGTCTGACTCGAAAGCTCTGAAGAAATTAGATTAAGTCATGATTATTTATGAAATTATGCTGAAATCAGAGTACATGATATACACAACGGTCACCGTGTCAGACTGGGCAATCCGAGTGCCATAAATTCTTGCTGTGTTTTGGGCGGTAGACTGGCAACACTAGAAGTTTTCACCCCAATCAATCATCATTCACATTCCTTGCGTGTTGCCGGGGAGGAAAGTCACGATACTGTCAATCATGGCGACAGAAGATTGCGCGTTTGTCATTCCCGATGTTGGAGATTCTGTCTGCCACTTCAAAATCGGGCTGAATGTAGCCTGGTGAAAGGACAGGTGGTTCATTTGACAAAATTCCTAATTCCCAAAAATCCTATAGTAATACATGAGGTTTCTGAAAATGTATCATGATATTTAGGCTTGCTAACAATAACAAAACAACACCATGGTGAACCTGTCTAAGCCCAAGTTGCATAATACTTGTATTTAAATGTCCACTATAATAAATATTTAAAAAAAATCTTCTACAGATATATTTATTTATATATATTTATTTGTTTGTGTGTGTGTGTGTATATATATATATATAAAACAACTTTAAAGATTCCTCAAATTCGCTGCTGCTTCCAGTGTCTATTCATGTTCATGTTCGCGATACTTTAAAACAAACAATGACAGGAAGTCAATAATAAAAATATATGAGGAAACTTTGTAAAAAAAAAAAAAAGAACTGTGGCAGATTTTTAATCATGAAATCAATATTATAATTCTCACGCCACACAATATTTTCAGGTGACGCATTAGTTCTCAGGAAATAACAGCACACCTCTTGGTACTATAAGGTACATAGTTATTAAAAACAAGACAAAACAAAACAAAACAAAAAGAAAACCATGAACACTTTATTGGAAAATCCAGAATAATTGTGTGGAATTCTGCAACTGAAATGCAACTAGATCATGGTCCTTCTCTAGAAATAACTTGCGTTTGATTTCTACAATCATTTCCATTTCTTTAAACACGTATTTGAAGTACGTTTAAACTTAGAAAGAGTAAGTAATTATTAATTTATTCTATTTGTGGGCACTTTTGGTATAACTGTAGGTTGGATTTTTCTAATTTGTTACTGTTTTTTTTTTGTTTTGTTTTTAAGGATTGATATTTAAAACGATAAAATGCCTACGACTGTTTACGTATCGTGTGTGTGTGTGTGTGTGTGTGCGCGTGTGTGCGTGAGTGTTTCCCAAGGGAAATTTTTAATAAAAAAAATAAAATAATTCTGATTGATGTAACAGTGACTATGATTCGTTTTGCACACAGTTTAAAACAAATCTCCTAAAGCGATTACAGACGCAGTTAAATTTGAGATTTAATTACTTATTTATATATTTGGTTACTCTTTTGTGTTATTGCAGGGTGCCAAAAAAATACAAAAACAATCTAATGCATAGTGTAAGGGCAATAAAGCACTATTTGGGGGTAAGAAATGAGGAGACAATCTTACAGCTTTATATAAACATGTCAAGTGGGATTAGCTGATCAAACTGAAGTCTAAGCCAGGCTTTAGTAAGCAAAGCCATAGGGCAAACAAAAGATGCAAAAAAAAACAGTCACTTGCAACTTTTATCTATCTATCTATCTATCTATGATGAACTAAGCTGAGGTGGAAACCCTGACCTCCACTGCACAAAATGCATGAGTGCAAACAGTAACAAAGTGCTATACAGTATGCATTTATAGTTCTTTATTATGTATTGTATTTTGTTGTTGTTGCAATAATCTATTTATGTATACATATCATCTATACTTTACCCCAAGCTTATTTCTATTCTCTGTGAACTCTTACAAACAAACAAAAAACTCACCATAATGCAGAACCCATGTCCAGAGGATTACATGCCGCAGTGTTCCTCTCTTCACCTCTGAAGTCCAAACTAGTACTCTCCTAACTTCTTAGCGCGCGCGCGCCGAACACTACTTTTATTCCCATTACCCCATAGCGTGCTAACTTCCGGAAGTGAACCTTTCCTTAATACCTCAATATCATCATCGTCGTTATCATCAGAAGAAGAAAAAACAACAACAACAACAACCGTGTCTGCATTTCGTCTCCAGCTGTTTCGTGCCGTGTGCCATCCGATCCACATCAGCATGACTGTGCAACTCCGACCTCGCGCGCCTTCAGCAGCGTCAGCGCGCGCCCAGGCGCCGCACAAAAACCCGGAAGTGGCGCATTAGCCCCAATACTATTGCCATGATTGGTCGAGTTCCTCAGTTTTCGGATTCAGGGAGCTCCTCTCATGCCGAAAAGTCGTCCCAAACGCTGAATTTAACGTTAAAAAAAGAAAATAAAAACCTAATTCCGCATTCTTGACGCCGCATCCAGAATAACCCGAGAATCCCTACTCCAGCGCCCTACGTAGGACGCGAACGCCCTAGGGTTGTGTTCCCTACCTAGTGCCACACGCCGCCATTTTGGATTTAGCCCCTTTCCCCTCAGACCAGTTTGTCAGCACTGGGTGCGGTTTGTCAGGAGTTCCTCCGTAAGTAAAATAAAAGACGGGTAATTACCACTGTGTCCTTAGTGTTTCTTGTCAAAGGAAGTGGAGCAGGGGAAACAACCTGGAGTTTAGCCTACATGAACAAGGAGGAGTGTAAAAACTAGGCTATAACACGGGCTCCGACAGGCATCTTTTTGTCACAGAACAGTTGTAGCCCTACAGTCGTGGCCAAAAGTTTTGGGACTGGCACAAATACTGGTTTTCACACGGCTTGCTGCTTCAGTGTCTTTAGAGCTTTTTGTCAGTTGTTTCTGTGGTGTATTGAAGTATAATTACAAGCGTTTCATAAGTTTCAAAGGCTTTTTATTGACAATTACATCAAGTTTTTGCAAACAGTCAATATTTGCAGGGTTGGCCCTCCTTTTTCAAGACCTCTGCAAGTCACCCTGGCATGCTGTCAATCAACTTCTGGGCCAAATCCTGATTTCAATGTTTTGTTCCCCGAGCCACTTAGTTATCAATTTGGCCTTATGGCACTGTGCTCCTTCATGCTGGAAAAGGCATTGCTCTTCACGAAACCTTTCTTGGATGTTTGAAAGAAGTTGCTGTGGGAGGATGTTTTGGTACCAGTCTTTATTCATGGCTGTGTTCTTAGGCAAAATTGTGAGTAAGCCCACTCCCTTGGATGAGAAGCAGCCCCACACATGAATGGTCTTAGGATGCCTTACTGTTGGCATGAGACAGGACTGATAGTAGCGCTCACCTTTTCTTCTCTGGACAATCATTTTTCCAGATGCCCCAAACAATCGGAAAGGGGCTTCATCAGGGAAAATGACTTTACCCCAGTCCTCAGCAGTCCAATCCCTGTACTTTTTGTAGAATCTCTGCCTGTCCCTGATATTTTTCTTGGAGAGAAGTGGCTTCTTTGCTGTCTTCTTGACACCAGGCCATCCTCCAAAAGTCTTTGCTTCACTGTGCATGCAGATGCCCTCACACCTGCTGGCTGCCATTCCTGAGCAAGCTCTGCACTGGTGGCACCCCAATCCCGCAGCTGAATCATCTTCAGGAGACGGCCCTGGCGCTCGCTGGACTTTCTTGGGTGCCCTGAAGCCTTCTTCTCAACAATTGAACCTCCTTCCTTGAAGTCCTTGATGGTCCGATGAACGGTTGATTTATGTGCAATCTTAGTAGCAGCAATATCCTTGCCTGTGAAGCCGTTTTTATGCAACACAACAATGACTGCACGTGTTTCCTTGCAGGTCACCATGGTTAACAGAGGAAGAGCAATGATTTCAAGCATCACCTTCCTTTTAAAGCATCCAGTCTGCTGGTCGACTCAAACGGACATGGCAGCTCACAGCATCCATGCTGTAAACACAGTCGCTTATTTTACCTTACGCTGTGTGTATGTTAATTCGGTAAAGCTGTAACGTTTACTATACAAGCCCGTGGTTTTATATGAAACATGAATACTGAGTATTCGGGGTGGTGCTGAATAGACAATGGACAGTGTCTATTCTAAAAAAAAAAAAAAAAAGAGGGGGTTTGTCTGAAAAAATATGGGATTATGGATTACTTGTTACTGTACAGCACTGTCTGGTGGAAAATTACTAGCATTCCAGTTGTCTTAAGACTGAAACATGAAATGATCTAGGTTTCCGATCCGTTCCCACAGCTTGAAAATCCTCATTAGGATTGTCCTAAAAGACCGTTTTGAACGTGTAGAGGTTACAAGACGACCATATATCAAACCAAAGGATACCAGATGTGGAAACAATTTACAAATTGACTCAGTAATAAGAGGCCTCTTAGCCTACAGGGACTAATAAAAGTAAATATACCGCCCTTGGGAAAGCCCTTGTCTCCTTTCAGGGTGTAGTGTCAGTGTTTAGACTTGTCAGAGTTTACAGTCCACACACTGAAACCGCAATGAGTCAGAGTGCATTCAGAGAAATGGAACGGGTTTATCATAGGGCAAACTGTGTACACGATGACACACGGCGTCTTATAGAATAGAGACACACAATGGTACGCTGTTTACGAAACTGAAACCCAAAACCTCATCTATCAGATCTTCATCAGGTGGGTGAGGTGAAAAGAGAGAAAACATTTCAAATAAAAACAACAACAACAACAAAACCAACCCACACATTCAGATAAGAGATGCCATCGCAGCCTGGCCTTAGGCGCTGAATTAGTTACGTTGCAGATGCATGAAAGACTTCCCTGAACATCCTGTACGTTTCTTGGAAATACGGAGTAGTTCCTCGTCAGAGTTGCGCCCAGCCCTCGGACCCTGGTGTGGTTTTGGCAAGGGCTGTTTTGTTGATTCCTGCCCTGTCACGGTCTCGTGGATCTTGAAGAGGATCATTGTTTTTGCATTGGAATCCTGAGGCATCTGGGAAGGGCAGGTCTGAAAAACAAAACAAAACAAAACCAAAAAAAAAAAAGAATGCGGCGACAGAGAAACGAAGTAAACAGCCAAACAGTGGGTTAATTTAAGCGCACTTGAGGCACACCCCCGGACACGGCAAGGTGTGCTGCAATTTTGCAGATGGATCTCTTCATTTAATGTCATTGGTTATTGTTAAAAAAAAAATCTCAGATCTCACCGATTCAAATCTTGCAGTACTATGTAACTGATTGTGTTTCATTCAATTCATTTCAATTTTAACAACGGACATTGTCACAAAGCAGTTTCACATATATATGAAGTCCAGTCAAAAGTTTATTAATCTATAAATGTATATGCATACATATATATCCACATAAATATCCACATATATGTGATTAACCATGTCCAGACGGCATACAGTGCATAGCATGCGTGCAGCTTTGTGCGTGCTGCTCTGTCACGCTCAGTGTAATGGGGAAGTAAAGAAAGTAAAGTGACACTGCAGTATGACAATGCAAAATTGTTGATGCCACGGCAGCATTTTTCTTTCCTGGCCTCCATGACACAGCGTAACCTTTACCTTAGCCTTTGTCCCCGATTCAGAAGCATTAGTCATTTGCTCAGTTAATGCGTTACTGGGTTCCTGGAAACACTAAATGGGTCATTCCCACCACTAGCACTGATCTGAATGGTGGTGCCATGCTGGGGGTAATTCACTAT
Source organism: Chrysichthys cranchii (assembly GCA_030068335.1). Taxonomy (NCBI): domain Eukaryota; kingdom Metazoa; phylum Chordata; class Actinopteri; order Siluriformes; family Claroteidae; genus Chrysichthys; species Chrysichthys cranchii. The sequence goes on from JAQMCW010000001.1 coordinate 20,802,239, forward strand.
GCTCCTGCTGCCCTCTAATGGCAATGTGATGTTGTTTGTATCCTCAGAGGATAACAGTCATTGTTGACTTAGCACTGACTCAACAAATTACACGCACAGCAACATATCTATAACCTAGTCCTCACATTTAATCCTGGCTCGAGAAAGTACTGAGAAATGATATTTTAGTGTAAGTATAGATAATGTATCAAAAGCTTACTTAAGTGGAAAGTATCCAACCATAAATGTGTTGCGAGTAGCAGTCAAAAGATAAACATTTTCAGCTAAACGGGTAACTTATGGTCATAAAGGGATGCACCTGGTCAGGAACCATACTCAGACAGGTTAACAGTCAAAAGTTTGGTATTAAAGAACTTAATGTGTGTTAAAAAAAAAAGAAAAAAAAAAAGATACATTCCTCGCAGCAACACACCACCACCACCGCTACCACCACTAGCCTGAACTGTTATATTAAACAATCAGATTAACAACTGAAATGAAGCAGGTCACAACATTTAAATTACTGGCTACTTGATATATCTGATAGCATTAAAGAATTTGATTGGATGCTGTAAACCAAAATGTAAATTAAATGTAAATTAAATGTGGGTGAGCATCATGTAATTTGTGTGTAGCATGCAGTCATTGGCTGGATCTTCCAGCACTTTCAACTTTCAGAAAAAAAAAGAAGTAAACCATACAAAATTATTTAAGTGTACAAGAATTCAACTTCATGGCGTGGGTGTGTTCCTACTTCATTCCCAGTATTCCGGGGATAGGCCCCAGATCCACTGTGACTTAGGACCAGGATAAAGTGCTTCCTGAAGATGAAGGAACGAATGGATGAATGAATATTTGTGGTACATAATATAGAGCATTATGGCATGCTAGAAAATTATTGGCACCCTCAGTTTGTTAAGTGGAAATACAGCAATAAATAAATCAGTACACTTTAATAACTAACCAAGCTACCTGATTATATAAATAACTCTTATGTTTTTTTTGTTATTAAATAATTAGTAGCTAATGACCCTTATAATAAGTGACACTTTCTCATGCGCATAAAAGCGTTTGTAAAGTTGCAGATGTGGACAATATGACAGAAATATCATATATTACATTCAATGATGCTTTTATTTAATGTCTAGAAACACAAATGACTGAAAAGAAAAATTAGTCAAATCAGCTGATTCAAATCAGAGTTTGTAATTATTTAATATATAAGATATATTTATTGTGGCAGTACAGTTAGCTGTATAGTCCAAGAGACTAACTATAATATCTTAATAATAAAAGAATTAAATTTGAAAAAATAATGGTGAGCTATAACCCCTAGGCTTCACAGGTCCTTGTCAAACAACGATTCCATAATAAATGTTATAATTTAGTCCTCAATTTTGCTTGTTGTTGTTGGTTTTTTTTATTCATTTATTTTTGGGGAGTCTCGACAGCTAATGGAAAAAAAAAAAAACACCACCACGGTTCACTTCATTTAAACAAAACTGCAAATATTTAATATGTCCAATTGTGGTTTCATGCCCTTTAAATGTCAGGCTAATTTATTTTTTAATAACAACATACATATGCTTTTTTTACACACACATTTATAGCCCCTGCTGGGGGGGGGGGGGGGGGGGG